>VYXF01008659.1:102162-139496 GCA_013397295.1 Polioptila caerulea
AAATCAACAAAAAAAAAAAACCAACTTAGATTAAAAAAATCAAAATTTTAAAGGAGTATTCAGTAAGAATTTTTAAGTTTTTATTTCCAGACAAAAGCTAGCAAGTTCTCACTTCTTTTTATCTACATTATTTTTAATGCATTACCTTTGCTTTAAAAAAATCCATAAAGAATGAAAATGTTGATGGAATCTTGCTCTTCTAAATGAAAGCTGCAATTAATAAGGTGTTTGATACTATATAAAGTAAGGTAAAACATATAAAGATTGATATGCACTAAAATAAACTCAATTAATGCATGGCCTAAGCGAGATTAGTATCCTTGAGTATGTAACCACATTTAGTACATGTATGTACCTACACATGTAACTACTGTTGAGACCAAATCCAAGAAATCAACTCTATGACAGAGAGAAACAGCATCCTGATGCAGACCATGCAGGAGGATTCCTTTTCAGAGGCCAAATTCTGCCATAATACTTTGCAAACATAAGAAAGAAAGAATTAGGTAAATGCTATACCATGTGACAAACTCTCAGCAGTGACAGGACCCATTTCTCAAAATCAAGCACCAGTGCATAAATAGCTGCCTTGAAATACACAAAAAAACCATCTCACCACAAAACAGTATGGAATCACCTTATGCAGAGATCACCACAAATTTTCCAATTAGATCTTTGGTTCACTCCAAAGAAAACCCTGAGATATCAAACATGGTGTGCAGGGATGCTCCAGACTGAGCTGGCTGGCACAAGACAATTCTTGTTATACTTACCCAGGTACATCCAATATTGATGTTCAGATGGATTTACACCTCAGAAATCATTCAGGAAGACTTAAGCCTTACTATATTGCATGCTACAGTTACTAATGTAAGGAAACTTGCCTTCTGGATGAAATAACAATTAATACCAATATCCAAATGACAAGCCTTTTATAATGTTCACATTCAAAAAGTGTTGCAAAGAAATTAGTTTAAAAACCCTCAACACTACAAAGTAGCTGATGGGCAACATATAGAAGTAGATTATGTGTTTAACTGAGCGCAACAACAACACAGAAAAGCTTTTAGGGAAAAGAATTACAGGCTTTTCTACACAGCATTCCCCAATAATACCCAAGATACCAGGAAGACATTAGTAGTGCCTAGGTATGATTTAGTCTATTCCTACAGACTAAAGAAAGGAAGCTAACAGAAGAAATTTTCAGAATTACAAAACACATAGCAAACTATTGTATCCAGTCTATTTTCTACCTGCAAGACTTCAAAATCTGTTGTCAGGCATAGTATGAAATCTACTTTGCTGTTTATTAGGGTTTCTGGTGAAACTATTGCAAAGGCAAAAAGAAACCCATTACCTCCGTTCATGGAGAGGGCTACCCATTCTCTTCTCTTTAATACAGCACATCTCAACAAACTGCTACTGGTTGTCATACAGAACCTTGATCCTTCAGTTGCATCATGACCATAGTTGCATTGCATTTGCCCTTTTGCAATTTTGTAGAACTTCGTAACATAAGAATTATAGATTGGTGCAATTACTGATGTCCTCTTAAAAAAACAAAACAAAACAAAAACTATTAAAAAAAACACCAAAAAAAACCAAACCCAAACTGCCCATCCCCAAAAGACAAAACACCATGCCACTAGCCACTGATTTTTAGAGAATCTTCAGGATGCTATCAAACTTAAAACTTCAAGAACTGGTTGTCCTCCCTCCCATCCTACTTTGTGAGCATAGCCTATCTCCATGTGGTATCCTCATTGTGCTGGTCAATACGGTTTGAAGGAGCATTTAAAAAAACATTCCTGATACAGGACTGTCTGGATTATTATTATTTAAGGAACACAAAGTCACCTGTTATTCCAGCATAATGCTTAAGATAGCAGTTACTGCCTGGGGCAGGTGACAACATACAGATACCTAAGAGATTAAGAGTTATAGTCCAAAGCCAAGTGTGATATTGAAGATACCAGAGCAAGATGATGCCCCGTTTCTCCCCTCACCTCAAGCCCCACAAATTTAAAACCTTATGCAAATCAAGACTTTAGGCTTGACATACTCCAAGTCATCTGCAGATTTGATGACTTATCTTTGTCACTTGTTTACTTAGTTATGTATATATTCTATACTGCATCTTCCAAAATTCTGATCTTTAATAAATCTACACCAAGTAAATAAAATGTACTTTATTCTATACATGTGAAACATAGCTAACAGTGTTTTCTGCAGGCATGTGGAGAATTTAGAGAACAAGAGACTCAAGAGCTATTCACACTTCATCACCAGTCAGAGTAACAGCTGTCACACACTCTTCACTGACCCAGCACAAATAAATACAGATCAAAACCACCAGGTTTCATCCATTCCTTGAACAAGACCTTCAGAGGAAGGGATGAGATGGCAACCAGTGTGGCTTTGTACCAGAGTGCAAGAGTCCTGTTCATGAAGTACACAATAGACAAATGAGACCTCTGAGACTTGGGACACAAGGGTTTTCCATGTTAGATGACTGTGAACACATCTGGCTTTTTATCTAATCCCAAGAACATTTGATTTGTAACATTGTGCCTTCCTTCTAGAAAATAACTGGCATTTTCTAAATAGTTTCATCACATCTGTAAATATATTTGATTAAGGTTTGACAACATCAATCTGATAAAAAGTTAACTAAAAATATCCTCACAGAACAATGAGGATACACTTGCTACATAAAAAACAACAAAAAACAGCCCACAAAATAAACCAAACCCACCAAAACACAAAAACCCAACCTGTTCCTGAGCATTAAAACTCAACGCATCTAAATGGAGAGGTAACAGATCACTTGAAGGTTTTGGAACAACTTCAGATTTTTTTACTTGGAAAATAGTTTAAAAAGATAGGAAAATCCCCTGCCACAGATTGTTATAGGCAGTCCAGACCTCCAGCTCTTAGGCTTGTCTTCGCACGTAATTCAGCTACTGCGTAACACAAGGTTGCTAATGTTTTACATTATGCACAAAATTCCAAAGATACAAATCATGTTTTAGCCCCCACCTTCCAAACTCCAGCTACACAAAGCTTTCCATTTCTTGCTCTGAAACTATTGCTTATGCAGCAAGCTGATCTAATTTGCTAATCAAGAAAACAGATTTTCACTATTTCTTAAGTCAGTTTCCTACTGGTTTGCCATGTTAAATCATCTCAGTGCAGACTCAAGAATTAAGTTAGATGCAAGGTAGGAATGTAAATCATTAGACTGGAAAGGAAGGAGTACAAATTTCTCTTTCTCTGGTAATAGCAGGAACCATGCTTGATTTTATCTTTAAGGATTAAATGCCCTGGAGAAATGCATTAGCAGCATCCAGATAATATTGTAGTCCTGGGAAGAGGAAGGGGCCAGAACGCTCATCTGAACAGATTTAACCCTAACCTAGTTGGCAAAAAGCACTTCAAAGGGCTTGAAGAAAACAGGTTCCCCAATTGCTGAAGGCAGGACAAAAGTTCTAAGGTCTTACCATGGAGATTTTAAATAACAAAAAGCAGGCTAGCATGAGGGAAGAACTGTGGTCAGTGTTACAGGATTTCAGATTGTGACATCTTTCTTTGAGGCCATCATTATGATTTTCAATTCTTCATTGGATTCCTATCCAGAAGAGTCTCCTGTAAGCCACTCCTTCATCAGCAGAGGTCAAGAGAAAAACGTCACTCCAAAAGACAAAGTTTCACTGCACGTTGAACGTATGTAGAGGGAGTTAAATACAACCTAACCTACTACCACTGACTCACACATTATATCTCCTGTGAAGTATTATATTAGAGACTATGGACACAGGCTTATAAATCCAATCTCTAGACTCATATACACTGCACAGTCAATTGATTCTGCATTTAATTTTTGGTTTTTAAATACAAAATAATTATCTGAAGGAAACCTATATGGTTTTGCCTACATATTCAGGACAGAAATCACTTTGGAACTACAATGTTTCTGAAATACTCTTACTTTGTAATTTAAAAAAAAAAAACACTTTAATTTGCTTGGAAGAGAATTTGTGACATGGAATCAGCTGATCAGAATTCCTTTAATAATATTAAAAAAACCCCATAAAATCTGAAAGAAAAAGAAGTGGAGAGTGAACAAATTTTCCTGTACTGCTATTATCAGTAAAATGAAATAAAAACAGAGACTAAGTATTTTCAAACCTGTATTTCTGAATTATTCTTTATAGTAAAAGGTGGCTCATGATATTTCTACTGTTCCAATTTTATAACGGTATTTTAAAAGCCAGGAGGTTTGGAAATTTAGTATTAGTTCTAGAAACAACAGGCCAACAAGTACCTGGCACATGAACCAAATCCCAAGTCTTCCCATGTTGCTGTGTGACTGCACCTGAAGATGGAATATCACTAAGACAGCTTAATTCCCCTTACTCAGTTCAGCACCCAGCTGTATACTACATACCAATGTGTATTATTAGAGCAAATCCAAACTGGACTGGGTGATATGGATTAAAAGTAACTGGTTTAAAAAGAAAATTCATTCAAACCTATTCTTTAGAATGATCAGGATTTGTGAACATGCAAACGCAACATAATGCTCAATTGTTCTACCAGAGGAGGCAAAAACTATACTGACTTCCTCCAAATCTTGAAACTCTACAGCTGCATTTTTTCAAATCTTTTCATTTACTTAGGGTTTAATTAGGGATTTTCCCCCACTCTTTTTAAAACATCATTAAATACTGACCTGGAAACTTTATGGTCTCCTTAAAGCATATCTTTAAATACAGTGTACATCTTAGGTTTTTGTCAGACTTTAAAAAAAAAAAGCAAATAAAAAAATCAAATATTTAGAATAATCTTCACAATAGAAAAGATATAATTTTTAAAAACTTAATTTTCCATAAAAATACATGTTTTATGTATTCAAGGTATGCAGTGCCTTGCCTTTTACAAAGCAGAAGACATCATCTCTTAAAAAAAAAATATTGTACAAAACTGAAAGTAGTTATTGGTATGAGGCAGAGATTTGATTAAACAGTCCTGACAGATGCTGACAAAATAATAGAAACTCTCTTCCCACCACTGCAGGCAAACAAGAATCCTGCATCTGAAACTTCTCAGTAAGTATTTTAAGTGCTTTGTCATGGCAAAAAAAAACCCATGATGAACTATTTGCTCATCTGTGAGAAATAAAAGCATTACATCTTAGTGATTTTTTTTTTTTAATTAACTATTTCTTTCAACTGTTACAACAGATACCCTCTGGAGAATGAGGAAACACCTTGCTGTTATGCAAATTCCTCCTCTGATAGGCATCACAACATGTCAGAATTACTGGCAGCTTTGTCTTAAGAGTGGCTGAATGTAATGAACTGTGCTTCTGCACTCCACCATGAAAAGGTCCACACGTATTTCCATTCAAGGGTAGTAGTCTATTTTAAAACAAGAATTTATTATGTTATAGTATAAAGACACTAAACACAAAACAAAGTGTTTAACAACATGAATATTGACACAAAATAAAAGCAAGATAGTTTCAAGCCAATTCTGTAACCATTCCATGTGAGAAATTCCAAGCGAAAAAAGTTACATACACAGAGTCACCCTTGAGAAAGGATGGCACCACCTCCATCTAATTCAAGCCCTTTTTCAGGATATCATAGCATTGTCAGAATAGTTGCATTATTTTGAGGGCTTGAGTGGCATATAAGCTTTGTTTTTACCCTCTCTACATAGGTGAACTTACCCACAGACCTAAAAGAGAACCAATGAGGCATTTCTACTGTAAACTATAAGACCTGAGGTACATTCTCTTCTAATCTACCTTGCATTTTCTTGATCTAAGTATATTATAGGGGCTGGGGGGTTTATTAAAGAGCAGCATAAATTTGGTTATTTAACTTCACTATAGTCCATGTGATAGCACAGGTCAATAAAATGTAAAACACTTTGCATTACAACACCAATCTCCAACAAAATACACATGGTATGTCATAAAGCTCCTCTGGAACCATCTATTGTAGTTTCCCAAGCCGCTGTATGAAAAGATAACTGAATCTGAGATGTACTTAAGCCATTTCTTCAGACATTACCTGGTCACATTAAGGTGTCCTTCCTGTGGACTATTTTGATCGGATCCATTATGTGAACCATTCATACATGAATTTCTCAATTGTTTCAATTAATACAGAGCAGTGAACAAGACTATACAGATTAAATATCAGATTACTGCTCGTTCATATGAACTATTTCCAAAAATAACCAGTTTGATGATCTCACAACCACAAAATTCTGCTAAACAAAAAATTTAGAGCATAAGTATTTCTTTTGTTTAAAACGACTTTTTTTTTGGCTCTTAAAAGAAAATTAATTCTATGTTTCCAAGGCTCATTGTGAAAATATATACACACATCAAATTTATATTCAAAGCTAGATTTTACCATGGAGTTTTAAAGGCCAAGAGATATTTTCAGTACAGTAGAAAAAAAAAAAGCAGTTCCTGAATTATATTGTAGCCTCACTTCACTGCCAATATCTACAGCTCTGATGCTGTACAAAATACTTCTCTGAAGCAAATCCATCTAAACTCTATCCACCCTGAGTTAAGCATCTATACTTTTTTTTAAGTGTTTTAAACAATAGTTAACAGAGAAGTATGTACAAGGCTATAAAACGTCACTTATCATACAGCAGATTAAAAAAAAAAAAATCAGTCTTTTCAGCCAATTTTCTGGTTTTTATTGTAGTTATTCATTGTGGATTTGGTTTAGGATTTTTTTTTTTTTTGCTTTTGTTTGTTTTTACATCAAGCTATTACTTGATTTAGACATTCATGCATTAATTGCTTGAAATTTTTTTTGAGTGCAACAATAAGGCAACAGTAAAAAAAATTATAGAAATTTTGCATATGTGTAAAGGTATTTAGTTTATAAAAGTGCTTCCTAAAAAGACAACCTAATTGCAGTATCAAAATATTACAGAGTGCTGAGAACAACTATAATTTCAATAAATGCTGCTCCACAGAAAAATGTCTGATTTTAGGCTATTCCCCCTTTTTTTGGTGAAGAAAAGCCTGGAAAAATTGGCATGGCTGCGTGGGACAAGCAAGTTAAGAAAATATACTTTAGTCTAAACTTAAATAAAAAGGTCCACACTTTTTTGTGAAAACTTTAAGCCTCTGTCAAAAATGTATTTTTTTTCTTTTTATAATACAGGATTAAAAGACAAGATGATGCTTACAAGATAAAGAAATAATTTACATGAAAATATCTTCTGACAAAGCTTTTCAATCAAAATATTGTTTTGTAACATTCAAACATGACATACAACACAAAAGAAACAGTGAATGCAAACAAAAAATGTTATATGGATTGCTTTCGAACACATAAATAAATGAAATATTGGTGTAGGCAGTAGGGCTCATGCTGATGGCTAGCAGGAAATAACAGTGTGCAATCTATTTGGAAAAAGCTCTAAAGTACAAATTACAAGCCCAATTACGGACCGCAGCAAGTTCAGTTATATCACTGCCATCCTCTATCTCCAAAATAAATTCTTGTTTAAATCACTCATACCCTAAATTACTCATACCTTTGCTTCAGAGATATGAATAACTATATACAAAAAGTAGTTTTATTTCACCATAGGGATAACATTGTACCTCTCTGCCAATGTCACTTGAAAAACCGCCCATGTCAAAACCATTTGACAGCAGATAAACAATTTAATAAATACGTAATGATCTTATTACAGTCCTTCAGCTAGGCATGTTAACTCATGCTGCTAGTTTTGTGGTCACAGTGCATAGAATCCAAATATAAAAGAATGGGCTGGACTTAAGGTAATTGTCAATCCCTTGCTTATTATCCAAATATATCCTAAACTTTCAAAAGCTCTGTCACGTGTCAATCGTTTTTGTGGCAGGAGCAAAACCTTTCCCTGGTACAATGTCCATTGCCGGCAATGGATGCACCAAAACCGCCAAGGAGCTCAGTGTTATTGCACAATATATGAAGACCTGGAATTCTTCCAAAAGCTTAAAATAAAAATAATGGAATTATTCTGACATTTCTGGACACCTGCATTAATACTGTATGACTAATAAAAGCATGTCAGTTGCATGGACTGAACCAGCGATCAACATGCGCCCAGAATGCACACTAGTAAAAATGCAGTCAAAGGAAGTAGTCTTCATTGCCTATAGGTCACTTCCAGTCAAAGGTTAAAGTTCAAAGACTGAATGATCAAAGTGCTCATTTTCTCAGTAGGACTATCTTCTGCTACGAGGATCACAAAATGGTGGCATCAACATGTGTCATCTTTAAAATAAAAGAAGAGCATTTATGGAAAACATATAAACATTCTAATTCCAAATTAGCAAGGTGCTATAGGCAGAAACAATTCCTAGCATAGGCAGTAACATGCAGAGGAAATACCCAGATTGAATTATTCTGTCATTTTGTTCAATAACCATTCGGGGAGAAAAGAGAGTATCAAAAATTAAACCTCCAAAATACACATACACCCCCAAAGACATTAGCATTAGCAAATACTCCATTAAAACAACATGGCTGTTGGAACAAAACTTCCATGCTTGATATTTAGAAAGCCACTTGCCAGGAAAACAAAAAATCAAATATGTTAAAGTTTTGTACCCTTGAAGTACAGCAGATCCACAACAGTTAGCAAATCAGGATATCCTTTTATAAGGAATATATAAGAATAAGACCAGTCAGAGTGGGCTGCTTCTGATGCATTCTCAACCCTTTCTATATTTTTATCTGTATATGTGTGTGTATACATATATACATACATATATATAAGAAAAAATAAGGAAAAAAATAATAGGTTACTATTATAATCCTAAAATCTTAAACCTGAAAGTAAATTCCATACACTAAATTTTAGATACTGTGATTAGACAGAACATACTATAAAAATGGATGTTCTATGCCTATCTTTTCTGCATTATGTTCCATATTAATGCTCTCCCTTTTAAAAATTTTCCTTCTCACATCAACCTGCAGTATATTTGCACCTGCTAGCAGTAAATACTGAGTTGTTAACGAAAGCAAACTTACTGTCTGCTTATTTTTAAAGGACTTGTAACCTCCTACACCTAAAAAATGTATCCTCATTCTACACTTTCATGGGAAAATATTATATCAAAGCTATTACTTGTAAAAAAACTCTTTGTTAGTAGGCTACTGTACATGTAAAAAAAATGGACAAGGATACAAAAGAGAGAGAGATGGGATATTTAAATGGTGTACTAAAATTTTAGGCCAAATTTCAGAGCAAACTTTCTACTTAAAGAGAACCAAAACCAAACCAACCTCCAAACCCAAAAGCAGCAAGGAAGTGCTGGTTGAAAACAAACACCATTGCTTTTCCTTTCCTCCGCATCCCCTCCCCTGTTTCCTCCCCACCAAAAAAAAAATCTACCTCCTGAAAACAACAAAGGAAGTCAACAGCTTTATGAAACCTATTTCAGTTTGGATGCCCAAGTAAACCGTATCTGGAAGATCTTCCTCTGTCTTTAACACGACATGAGCAACTCTCAGATTGAAATTCATCAACCAAGTCAATGTACAGTTGAAACAGACATTGGGTAGAGCAGACAATCTAGAAATATTTTCAGTTATCAAAGATCAGGAGCTTTAAAATAGGGCTTGTGAGGACCTCATTTTGTAGCAAACAAAGCTCCATAACTCTGCTCGTGGAATAAGCTGCTGTATTGGGGCAGGGATGATATGACAGATTAAAAACTCTGTATTAAGTTGAATGGAGACACATTTTTATGTCAGAATATGTCTCTAAGTGTCACTTTATCACTCTGTGCTCATCTGGGTTTGCTTTACATCAGCTCCCAAACATGGACTATTTTGCTCTCAGGTAAATAAATTCCAGGCACATACTGGAAAAAAAAAATTTTCCTTGAAATGCATGTTTTAATATATTTGACAGACTCCTTCCTATGTCTTCAAAATACAGAGCTACAATGTCATATTAAAGCTAAACCAGCCCAATGGACAGCTGACAGCAGAAGTGGCAGAACCACTCTGCATCTCGCTCCACAGGTTGTTGTATTAGTACTGGCACTTAATTTCTCACAGCAGTTACCCTTGGACAGCTTGGTTTTCTTTCCTGGGTGGGATTATCAAGCCAAATACGGTTCAACCACAAGATTAGATATATGACACTTCAGTTGAAGCATGAGCAGAAAATAAACATGATAGAAGCATCTTTTCACACTTCCCATTTTACTGTAACATACCATTTCTTTAAACCTGTTTAGAAAATACTGACAATTTAAAGATCATGGCCTTGGCAGTCTTGTTTTATGTCTGCATAGGAGAAACAAAATTAGCTGAGAAAAGAAGCAAGTGACACACACAAAAAAACTGGAAGGAAAAACACTCTTATCATTTATGAAATTTTTGTCCAGTGGCCGTGAGGAGTATTTAATTTTTTCACATAAGAATTTAAGGTGGTGGGGAGCCCAATGGATTTTTCATCAAGACAGTGTGAGTTATGTAAATGAACTGACTTTATTTCTTTTGCCTCAGGTTGGTTTTTAGGTTGCTCTGAATTTGAGGAGGGGTAAGGTTTTCTGACTTCCAGGAAAAAACACTGCATAGTTACTTCATAGCAACTAAAATACCCATTCAATGAACTGCAAGCCGTGGTTTGAGCCATAATAATAGAGCAACCTTCAGAATTAGTAACTCAGGTTTTTCATGCTAAGTTTTGCTTGTTTAACACAAATTGAATTTCATGACTAAGAAATAAAAGTGGTATCTGCACAGACTGTTCTCCTTTTACAGATTTCTATTCTAAATCAAAATGTGACTATTACAAATGAGTACAAATTAAAAGCAGACAGAATATATTTTAATCACAAGATAAAGCCAAAAGATGGAACTTTACCTATTCCTCTTTTAAAATAATTAGCAAGTGAAAATAGAAAGTTAACAAAAACTCTCCCCAAACTGCCATTTAAGAGAAACTAAAACTAGAAATGGAGAAGCACCAAACACATTAGAGCATGAAAACAGAGAGGAAAGAAAGTTACTGTTGAATAATCTGGTGAGGATGAAAAATCTATCCTTGTGTGCAATATGATTATTATTCTTGGAGTCAATTTTATAAACAACCACGTGATGATCCCAAGTTTCTTAGATATACCTTAATCTCACGACATTAAGCACTTCTTTTACTGTACCTGAAGCCACTCTGTTTTGGAGTTACATTATGAGTAATGGAGTTTGTATGGTGAGAAACAGAGTTTAATTCTGTTACATTACCATATGTCAAAACCCCATGGGTCTCAACAAGTATTATGAAACTATAAGGGTGAAGACTTAGGAATTTGCCTCTCCAGTCATGAACTCTCATTGCCTCAGAATAACTGCTCTAGTTTCACTTCAGGACAGAACATATCCTGGAGTGGGGAGGCCATGAAAAACAGAGCATGTCTTATGGTGGAACCTTCAGCGAGAGGCAGTGATGGAATTCCCTGTTCTGCACTACACTAGCATAGAGTATTACCTGCTCTGAAATATCCCTTCCCAAAGTACTTGTGCTTGCAATAACTAACGTTGGTACAGAATTTTCCCAGGGAAAGCAAGGAAAACATTGGTAACAGGAGTGGACAGAAGCAAAGCATGGCCCATCTCTCCCCCCTTCTCCTCTCTTTCCTCACCAATGGAATGGATAAGCACATACAGCCAACTACAGCTCTGGGTGGAGGATGACAAATGCTGAGGCAGAAGAACCCACACAGCATAAAGCAAGACATAGAACACATGGAAAGAAAAGAAAAAAGCACAAAAGCAAAAGCAAAGCAAACCCCCAACCAAAACCAAACAAAGAAAAAAAAACCCAACACAACACTAGCACTGCAGACACTAGCAGTTATAATATGGTTTTTTTCTTCTTTATTGTGTCCATGGAGAATCTTATTACTATATTAGTGAGTATTAGTTCTTAGAAGCCTTTAAAGTCATTCACCTGTCCCATACTGGAAATTCTGATTAAAAGTGGAAATCTATCAAAAAACATAGCTGTTTACAAATATGCAGGTATTTTTTCAACAACATAGAAGTTTTTAAAGTGTTAATAACAAAAACAATGGTTTAGAGCAAAACCTAGTTTCATCACAAACTTTCCCCAATCCCAAACTTTAAACTTGTTGATTGATACACTTTACAAGAACTTTCATTCAAAGTCAATCCTACAATTTAAATATGTTTAAATTTCCATCAGGAATTATTGATATATTTAATAATAATATTGTTTTTAAAATGTGATATAGAAAGAAAATCACAGCAGAGTATCTCAGGAACAGGATTTAAATACCTTTTTGAAATGAAAAAAAAAATAGTTTAATGCTTTGAACACATTTATCCTACTTTCCCACAATTTAATTGCCTTCAGTCTGAAAAGAAGTTAAAAATTTCTGGTCCTAGTTAGATACTTACCATGATACCACCATTTTGTTTTCTTTGGATTCTTGTTACATGTTCTTACATAAAATGAGTTATCTGGAGGTCGCCTCTGCAACAGAAAAAAAGACCTACAAATAATCAAACAATCCTCATATTGTAATACATGAGCTATTTAATAAGCTTATGAAAGATTACCATGTGAATGCAGTGAAAATGAGGTAACAGGCAGGACTAGACCTTTTCGATCAAGAAAAATCTCTTAAAGATCCAGGTAACAAATTCTTACTTGAGATACTCCAAGAAAATAACATAGTAAAAAATATCAAAGTCTGGTGATAAATAGGGGGAGAAAAAAAATAACAAACAACCAAAGATACTAACTCACAAGAAACAGTTGTTGTTCAAAAACCCCCCCAAAATTAAATTCCTTTGCAGTTTGGAATGTAATTCTGATGCATTACATCCAATTCCCATTCTAAGGCTCAGCTTAGAGTGGGTGAAAAAATGAATTTAAGTATCTGTATCTGATAATTATTACATATTCTTCAGTTTTATAAGTGTCATCATTTACAAAACTCATAGGATGGAATACAACACAAAGCCGTTTTGGGGTGGTTTTTTTGACTACATATATGACTAGGACTGATTGGGATGCAAAACAAATAGGCATGTTTGGATAGCACATATGGACAAGCTCTGACCACATCTAACTTCCACAGACAGCCCTCTGCGAAAGAAATGGTCAAAAGTGAAATCTCTTTGCAAAAATGTCCGAGGTATTAGTGCCAAAAAAGAAGTATAGCATCATTTCTTTCTCTAAAATAAAAATTATCAAGTCCACTGAAACAGTACAGATGCAAAGTTTGAAACATCTGCACTAAAGACATTTCACTAGTCATTCTGCACTGCTTTTAGAGGAAGCATAATTCTACAAAGAATTGTCGTAAAGCATGATTGAACTTCACAGTTGGTACAACTGTGCTGCTCTCTTCCAGTAATGATATATAAGAATACATTACCATGAAAACAATGGCAAAGTACTTACTGCACTGTTTATTTTGCAGTTCTAGCTTAGTATTTTCTCAGTAGTAGAAATTTAGATACAGTAGTATTGCCTATTTTAGAATTTGAGAAATGTAAATTTTACTTTGTAAAGTGGAAAATTACTAACTTTTACTTATTGTACTTCCACAGTGCTAAAAAAGCCCATACCTTTTCTTTGCAGCTGGAAAGCATGCTAATAATGCTAAGACAAACAGATTGCACTGAGAGGGCTGGAGACCAGTCTTCCGTTAGAATGGATAAACAGATATGACCATTGCTATAAACATGAGGATGAACAGGGATATTGTCTCCAGTAAACATGACCTAAAAAAAAAAAAAAAAAAGAACAAAAATAACTAATTTAGAGTCCCTGTTTTAAATAAAACTGTATTGGTTTGGGGAAAACAATATCATCTTATTTAAGAAGCAGGCCTGCCATTTTCACTTACACTAAATAACACACTTTACCACATTGAGTTAATTCAATTTTGGAAACTTTTAAGTGAAATGTAAAATAATCAGTGGAAGCCTAAATAGCTAGTGAAGATGGAGTTAAATAAATGGTTAAATACAGGGGATTTTCTATTAATACTTATACAGCATAGAAAAATGCAAAGGTAACAACGTAAAGACCGTGCAAAATCTTGCAGCCTCAGTCTTCCACATCCTAAGGAATACAGCTGTCTAGCCAAAACACTGGATTTTAATGATTTTATAAGCCACAATGTTATACACCAAAAAGCACAACAGGATTCACAAGTGAGTATTTCTATAAACCTGGACATAACAGAAATACAGTTCTGGACAACTCATCCAGGTTCCAGCATGAAGAATAAAATTAAAATTAATCAATCTTATTAAATATAAATAAAGGACTTGTGAAACCAAACTATGTTATCAAATAGGAAATATTTTTAAAACATTACTTCAAATAGAGAAATTTTTATTTGACATGAAGAATATAGAAGAAAAGCATTTAGAACCTGAATTCCTCTCTATTAAAAGATACTGTCATAGTCAAAAAAAGGCTAGAAAGCAATTTTGACAACTACTCCTCTTACATCAAGTTTTTGTCAAACACATCATTGGTTCAGGACCAGTGGAAAGAAAGTAGAGAGTAAAAGTGAAATCTTCATATCAGTATTATACTCCTGGACTCCTTTTCCAACTCCTTCTATGCAATAAAAACATAAATCTCTACCACTCATAACTGTAATACCCAGCAGATTCTGAAGTGTTTCTTAAGCTATATAGGTATGCATAAAAATATGTAGACATGTACACAACACACCCACCTCCTCACTGATGACAAGAAGCAACACATTCATCATACAGGAAACTGAAATTAGAGAACTCAATTTATCTGCAAAATGGCAGACAGGTTTCTAAGGCATAAGGGAAACTGGATGCAGAATGATCTTTCAGAGGTCTTTAAACTGGTATTTCTTAAGCATCAAAGGGCTTACCTTCATAATTCTGTTATGTATTTCACTTGTAACTAATAGCCTATTTTTACATGACAACCTGAACTAGGCAGACTAGGTAAGTAAAAGCATGCACTCAATGTATGACAGACAACATACATTTAAAGGCAGAAAACAGATATCTAAGTGATTAAAACAGCACAAGTGAAAACTGTCAATTCACAGTACCTAGATTTGCAGAAGAGGTAATTATAACCAAGAAGTTTGTAGTGCAGAGTGACCCTACTGCACAGCAATGTTTGAAAAACTGAAATTCTAGCCACCTAAACCAATTCAGTATCCAGTACTTAAATTTTTAATTGTTTTCTGCGATAAAATTCAGTGTAGATGTATGGATCTAATTTGCTGCTTAACAATAAATTGCACAGATCCACATACACAAGTTGGGTAATGATGACAAACAACCTGGAACCAAATTAAACTGGCTACTCTCTTGTGGATCACATATAAGTAGCACCTTGCAAACCTGATGAGGGGCAGAAGTACAGGTGGCCAGTTTGTTCTGAAAAGACTGAAAGTCAGCACTCTAGTGTTTATCATGGTACCTAAAAATACGTTAATTTTTATGGCTTAAGTGTCTCCCACAGCTCCATGCTTCAGTTTTAACACCAACAAGAGAAGTTGCAGAGATCATTCCTAGAACTCTGAGCTGAAACAGGCAGGACAAGAACTAAGGCACTCTTGCTTTTCTCCTTCCTTTTTCAGAAAAGCAGGGGTGACAGCTGACCACTAGACTTATCAGCCATATTTTGAAACATTTCCCTCAGGTAATGGAGGAATGGATGTACACAGCACATTCTGCAGCCTTTAAGTTCTGCGATCCCTTCTGTTCTCTAGGTTGTCTTGAAAGCAACACAGTATCACATACCTCAGTTATAACACTATTTGCAGGTGTCTCAAGCACGTCATGTACTTATGAGAATCCCTACAAGAAGCACAGTATTTCTTCAGCTTTATTAATAATGGAAGCAAAGAAGATGCAAGAGTCTTAAAAATCAACCAGAAAAAAATACATTGAAAGTAAGAAGGGATGAAGCAGTTTATTGTTTACTTGGCTCCTGCATCACAGTAAAGGGGATCCTTCTACTTTACCCTGTATTTCATGACATAAATATCAACATCAAAGAAGCCTCCAGCTTACACTACTTTCATCTGTCCAAGCAGACATCAGAGTCCTCTACTTCACTGCAGAATCATTTGTAAAGAAAAGGCATCTGCACAGTGTGTTTAATACAAATTAAAGCAAGTGAAGCTGACGTTAGGCTGTGTGGATAATACAGTACTCAGCACACGTCACAGAGCCGTAACCTGAAGGTAGCAGTAAGAGAGAAAGAAGGCAGCAGTTACCTGAGGCGAATCAAAAGGATACCGACTACTAAACTTAAATAAAAGCTGAAATTTTTCCCCTTCATAGAGTGTTCCTGGAGCACCTTCCATGTCTACAATCCACCTAAGGAACAGGGGAAAAAGCTGTTAGCACTGTGGACTGACAAATTAATACTCGTACTCCTGGAGCACTGGACTAATCAAATCAACTATCAATCACAGCCAGACCATCTAACTTCTCTTCTAATACTGTAACAATCACAAAGGTGAGCAATACATCAAGCCTGTATTTGAAAGAAACAAGCTTGGTGTTTTGCATACAGGCACTGACACAGTGATGCAAATTATAAATGCAATTATGACTTGAACTATACACAGACCCGTCAGTTTCCAAGAAATGGCTGCTAATGTGAGACAATAAAGCTGAAAAAAACCCCAACAACCAAAACTGCCTGAAAACT
The DNA here is from genome assembly GCA_013397295.1 of Polioptila caerulea. Classification (NCBI taxonomy): domain Eukaryota; kingdom Metazoa; phylum Chordata; class Aves; order Passeriformes; family Certhiidae; genus Polioptila; species Polioptila caerulea. The sequence continues at coordinate 118,915 of VYXF01008659.1, forward strand.
TAAAAGGTTTGGAAGGAAATAAACTAGTACACATTCTCTTTTGTGCTGTTTTATTTTTCTGTCAGGGAAAACATCAATACAGTTTATTAAAATAAAATCTCTAACCAAGGGGAAAGGGCGAAGCTCATCTTGTACTTACCTCTGTGAAAAACTCAGAAATTAAATGGTACCTTGCAGGTAATGGAACCAAAACCAGAGAAGTTAATAGTGCAAAAATTAAAAGGTCCCCGCAAAACAAAACAAAAGGGTAATTTGAATCAGTAATGAAGATAACACCTCAACGTATCAGCATTCTTTTTCCTCTGCTTCTGCTCCTTCCAGCATAATAACATTAAAGTAAACTGACAGGTGGAGTTGCTGGGGAAGAGGGTGGTGGTGGTTGCATGTGGAGGTTTTACTGTTGTTGGGTTTGCATTGTGGTTTTTTTTAATGCAGCTAAACCCAGATGCTTTGCATATTGTCCAATACATACAGCAACATTCTGCTATCTAACTTCTATGATTTTAGAGTTCTACTGTTGGCCGCTTTGCCGCATCACTTTCCCATTTTTGGTTTTTCACCTTTGATTGAGCTTTACATATCTAAGCAACACAATAAAGAGAATACAAAAATACTCAAAAATGGTTTACATCAACTCAAGGAAGGCAGTTGAGGTTCTGCAGAACAGCATTGTACTCCGAAAAGTTGACATCTCCAGCTGGCACCTCAGATGAGCTATGAGCTCTCTCTATCCTGTAATAGATACTCTGCCTCTGTATTTAGGCCATGCACATTTTTATTTTCCCCTCTATTACTCTTTGGGTGTTTTTTTGCTGGTCGTATTGTTGTTGTTGTGTTTTGGTTTTTGAATTTTTTTGAGGAAAAACTGCATATTTTATAAACTGCTAGCTCTCACACCCTTCAAGAGGAATGCATCTTCAACAGTAGCACAGTGATGGCTGTACAGTGAAGGTTAATGAAATACATTTCATATTTTAACTTTGTGAAGATGCCTTGGATTTAATCTATCTGCACTCCAGATCACTTACTTCTTCTTATGTCTTCTGCTTTTACATTTATACACAGAGTGCACCAAAACTCTTTGGATTTATTGGTTCTTGTGAAACTTCCACTTTCAAGTTTTTAAAATAGTTTACTTTACTAAGTAGAAGATAACTTTGCCTGGACATTGCTCCTTTTATGGTCAAGGAATCAGTAGAGCCCATATTTCCTGTGTGCTTTACAGTTTAGCCTTCTCCAATTTCTAATCATTGTATATTTAAAATAAAAGACTGCTCAATGTTTTAAATGACCCAGTTACATCATGGGATCCAATTAGTTTATTTAACATCTTTAAAACCCAAGCAAGCACTGCAATACAAATTGAACCAATTCAAACAGTAACTTTATTAATGAACTCAAAACATGCTACCTGATACCAAAAACCCCCAAGAGAAAAAAATATCATTTTACTTGTGACAAGAAGATTCCAAAACAGCGACAGTTTCAAAATCTAGCAAGACAGTAAACAGGAAGTCTTTATGTGCAAGGTATTGAAAGATATAAAATTTGTACAGGGCATAAATTATAATGAGGTTGTACTCTGGAAAGAGAGATATCCCTTTCCATCTGCTCTAAACTTTGATTTAATAGTTTTTTGTTGAAATAAGTGAATACCACTTGCAATATTAGACTGACTCATTTTTGCAGAAAACAAAAATCTGCTATTTCAATTTTAGTCATATTCATCTGCATGAAGTATCACAAAGGCCAGCGTCATTTAAAATGCAATGAGTGTTTTACTCAGCATGAGTCTCTGAAAAGCCTCATGTAACATGGTCTGAGTGCCACCACCCAAAATGCAGATATGAAGACATCCAAATTCAGCTCTGTGTTTAAGCTGCTCCATCAATCAATAACATAATCCAGAACACACAGTCTGAGATCATACTCTCGTCATTGTTTACATGGGTTCAATTTTTAACATTTCTCTAAAATAAAACTAAGAAAGTTATGAGAAAAAAATGTCAACATTCTGAATCTTTTGAATTTCCGTCAATTAAAAAATAGATTAACACCAAGAACAACTCCTGTCCATTTCAACGGACACAGAATATTTTATCATGTTTCTCTTCCCATTTCATGAATTACCAAGAAAGCCAGGGCGGGGAAAAACGTGCAAACAAGTGTACCCAGAGAACTTTGCTTTTTGAGAAGTTTTTTCCACTTGCCTTAGAGAAAGAAGGAAATAAAAATTAACAGCTATGACATGTATTCTATTCAAATATCACAGAACTCTAAAACAGCTACTCCATTATTTCAATAAATCTAGAAGAGTTTTGGAGTTTAGTAGCTATGAAAGATAAGTAAATTATTTTATTCTAAAAAAATGCAGAAGCTTTTACCAACTGACAATTTGTTACAGTAAAATGTCTAATAAAAATTTAGCAAATTCTCTACCCTGTTCCTGAAAGTGTCCAACACATTACTGCAATATGCTTATTCAGGAGAACAATGTTTCACTGCCTAGACCAAATGCAACCTTCACAATGGTACTTGGAGTAAGTGGTGGAAGTGTGAGGCGCAAGTGGGACGTGGGGAAGTTCTCATTACTTAGTCCTTTCAGCATGATAGCAGAAATAAAACAGTATATATACTTACTGTGTAATTGAATTTTGTACACTCTTTTCATCTAGAGTCATTCCCGGAGGTGGATCATTTTGAAATGCCAATAGTTCTTTTTGTAATCGTTTCTATAAAGAAATTGTATGGAATATTTGAAATACTAAATAAAGTTTAATAATAAACACACACACTTAAGTACATTTCATCAATTTTTGAAAGGTAAAAGGAGTTTTACTTGACAATTTAAAAACAAAGTGAAATTGAAAGGTGAGAGAGAAGAATGACTCTGCTCCTAGAAATTTAACTGAAAAGACACAGGCAAAATAAACTTACTTTTTGGGTAAAATGCAAAACCACTTACATTTGCAACACTGCAAAGGGAAAAGCTGTTGTGTTATAAACTACACGGAGGTATAAAAGAATTTGTGGTATTACAAAAACATTTGTAAGAGCTCTACTCCTAGCAGCAAACATTTCGTATTTACACAACATCATCAGATTTATCATTAAATCTACAAGACAACAGCACAACTTCCTCCTCCAAGTAATCTAAGACACTTCCATTTGGCATCTGTGCAAGTCTTTGCCTTGTTCTAAGTCACCCAAGAGGACAGAACAGAAAACTAAAACAAGACTATTCGAAGTGCACAACACAAACTAAACACTTTATACTTAACTGCATCTTAGAACCTTCAGAGTCATAGCACTTATTAAAGTGTTATGGAGTAGCTCAGGTAATTCTTGCCTATTTTGACAGAGATAAATCAGTCACTGCAACCAGATGTTTCTGTAACAACTATCAGAACAGTTTCTTACAATCTATTGAGCAAGGGAAATGCAACCTCTGTGAAGTGCTGTCATTGGCACTGCTCTCAGAGTTCATTTTCTCAATATAAACAGTTACACAATGTGTTTTGTCATTTCCAAGCCATCTAGATGACAAAAAGTTCAAGGCTTTCTCATTTCTACTCTCCTTTTTCCTGCCAACAATTTTAAGGTTACCATCTACAAGTTCACTTCAACCACACTACTAGTCAAAATGATCTTATACTCCAAAGGAATAAAAATAAACAGTTTGGGGATTTAGTACCTCATTTCCATTCAATATCCAATTTTTTAAAATACAGGTTTAACACACACTTGCAGCTGTTTTCCAGCGCTTAGTAGAACTTAAAAAAATTCCCAGGGGAAAATAAAGTATTGGTTTGTCAACACAGAAATTATTCAGAACCCCTTCAAATTTATTTTAAATCAGACTACAATAAATTCAACCACACAATTCAAAAGAAAAGGCCTTTATACATTCACAATTTACATTCTGAAAATATTTAAATTACTTTCTATCAAGCAGCCCTGAAAACTTCCTTGGGCTTCTATATTGAAAGTTGCTACCTGGCACTGAGATGTAATATAAACAAACTGAAAATCCAACACTAGCATTTTCATAAGCTGTATACTTTGCTCACACATTGAAAAACAGGTTAGAATCCTAACGTTTACCTTTTTCTTTCTGCTCAGATTAAGAAAACACTAACAGTGTTTCCAACACTATTATGAATTAAAATGCAAAGAAGCAAAGTTAGAAAACCATTTTATTAATCTTTCATTTGAATGGCAGAGATGTTTTGAAGCCAATTCTCTTTTTGGCACTTCCCCAGACCACCATCAAATAAACCTTAAAGGCAGTCAATCTGTGTACACTTTGTCACATAGAGAAATACCTAAAAAATTCAGAGATGAGAACCTTTTATGACAATGGAAATTCAAACTCCCCTAAAGAGGAGATTTGGAAACACTGGTTACAAAATAGCAAAGAACATACCTATATAAGAACAGCAAATAATTCAGTAGATCCATTTACTTATACATGTAGACCAACAATACAATTTTGTCTTTATAAAATGGAGCCGAAAACACATCTTAGAATTTAATTAAAATCAGAAACATTAAGCTATCAGTGTCTGACAGCAATTTGAAGAGAGAAAATTTTGTCTGTTTTGTAGCCTCAAAAAAATTTCAAATTACCAACACTTAAAATATTATCTAATTTCAAGTTTGCACCTTTGGCTCTTTCCCCAGCAACCATCTTTTCAGTCTAACAGAGACTCAGTCATGCTTTTATCCATCTCACTAGTGCAAAAATATCCTCTGTTTCACAGGTTTTTGGTTCTCACATACTATGTTTATGGTCCGTTCTAAACAAAAAAGCCAGTAGCAAAAAGAAAAACATAATTAAAAAGTATGAACAACACAGTCCCACTGAAGTGCTCTGTTCCCCCGATCCTACAACATTTGCTGACACTGGCATAAGGGCCTGTCTGTTCAGCATAAATAATACATACAGACATACTGCTTCTCATTGTTTGCAATTCAAAACAAAATTCAAAAAACATATCCCAGAGAAATTGCAAAAAATACTATTTACACTTTGGGTCAAATGTGTCACATCAAACAAACCGTATTTTAAAAGAAATTATTATTTCCCACTTAGCCAATTCAAATAAGTATAAACGTAAGCTAGAAAAGGAAAGTCAAAAAAGGTATAATCCCTTCCACGTATAAAAAATCCTGGACAACTGGAAAAAACTGATGAGCAGAAGGCTATAGTATTCAGCAATTGGGTAGGGGTTTTTTTTTTGCTTTAGTCTTTAATGGCAACATCTCTTCCACACCACTCAAGTGGATGGCGAGCAAGAGGGAACAAAGTCGCTCCCAGTTTAAGTAAAGTTCAGGTTCATGACCACTCGAGGAGCCTGAATATAAACAAATCTCTGGGAACCAACGAGCTGCATTCCAGACTCCTGAGTGGAACTGGTGGATTTAGTCACCAAGCCACGCTCCATATTTGAAAAGTCAGGGCAGTGAGGTAAAGTTCCAGCTGACTGGAAAAAGGGTAAAAAGGAGGACACTGAGACCTGTCAACCCCACCTCTGTGCCTGGGAGGTTCATGGGACACAGTCTCCAAGCTGTACTATGCACATGCAGGACACAGAAGTGATTCAGGACAGCCACCATGGCTTCACCAAGGCCAAGTCCTGCCTGACAAACCTAGTGACCTTCTACAATGGAGTGACTGCATCAGTGCACAAGGGAAGGGCTACAGATATCATTTATCTGGACTTCAGGCAAGTCTTTGGCACGGTCCCCTACAACATCCTTCTGTCTACGTTGGAGAGAGATGGATTTGATGGATGAACTGTTCAGTGGATAAGGAATTGGTTGGACAGTCACACCCAGGGGGGTTGGAATGAAATGATCTTTACGATCCCTTCAAATCCAAACCATTCTATAATCAGTTTCATCTGACCTCTATTCACAGCTCTCAGTGGAAATACCAATAAAAGAAAAAAAAAAATCTATGCCATTCCCATATAGAGCTGAAAAGAGCATGTTCAGTAGAAAATGAAAGTGTTATCTATTAAGTTACAGAAATTCAATAACCCAGAAAAGCAAGACTAACACTGTCAGTGTTATAATGAAAACAATTTATAGCAAATAAATTTATCTCACTGAAATAAGGGAATACACAAAAAATCCTGACAATGATTATCTATTAAGCACAGAGAACTCCAGTGTGATTCTGATTAATGGTAAATTCCTAGACACAGCTCCTCACTGGATAGGGAAGGAAGGTATTTAGAGGTGAAGAAACATACACCTCTTCTGGATTTGTTCTTGATTCAGAGCAATATCCCAAACAAAACCAAGTTTCAGCAAAAGGCATTATTTCCTTCTGCCCTACAGTAACCTCTCTAACCCTATGTCTGCCTAAAGAACCTGTATTCCATTATCTCTATTATACTACACCTTGATGGATTTTATGTATCTCAGCACTGCTCCCTCCCAAATAAAGAGGCTCTCACCCTAGAATTACTCAGGACAGAGGAGCAACAACTGCTATTAGAAATGGCAGAGAACTTCTTCATTTTTCTTATCTCCTGTACTGACTATCTGGATAATTTACCTTGATATAAAAGATCAAAAGAAGTATCTTGTAATAAATTCTTGGATTTCTCCAGTCCTCAACGAAAGGAATTTTGAAAGCATTAAACAGTTTAAGTGGAAAAAATGCCTTTAAAGATTTCTAAAGTAATAATCTTGCCACTAAAGATAGAAGTAAGGCAGTTTATATAAGATAATAATGTCTATTGGACAAACAGATACACATTTAAGTTGTGATTTAAGCCATTATTTGTTGTTGGGGGTCACCAGTTGGAATAATAAAATATACTCTATATTTCAAAACATTCTACTATTCCATTAACCACATCATACAAGTTAATAATTCCTAATTTGATGAACATACCTGGGTAATTTTAACAGACTTTTACCACACATTTCCAAAATTCGGTTGTTTTTTTTTAATCAAACATCAGCTCAATTATTTCTGTACATAATAATAAAGAGCTGCCTATAGACCTTTTCCACAACATGAGAATACTCTATAGCAACTGGAACAAAACTGTAGAGGGCACAAAGGGCCTACTAACCAGAATTCATTGAAACACTTATTTTCACTGTTTGAAGAGAAAGACTAAGTAATATTTAGAAAACAATCTCTAAATCAACTTAGCTGGTCAATGCATTCCAGTGTTTCACTACCTACGGTATAAAATGTTTCTTCTGTATCTTACTGAAATACCTCATGTTCCAGTTTGTATCTATTGCCCTCTGTCTTGCCACTGTGGCTCTGTTTTCCCTTGACACCCTCCCATTATGCTGTTGTAGGCATCAGCAAGATGTCTCATCTGCCTTCTCTTCTCAGGGCTGAAGAAACCCAGTGTCCTCGGCGGCCACGCGGTTCAGCCCCAGCCGTCCTGGTGTCACCTGCTGGACTCTCCCGTCCCTCAGCGCCTGCCCTGCTCTGCAGCTCCCTCAACACCGCGCCCCAGATGTGGCCCCAAGTACCACACAGAGGAGAGGACAAGATTCACCTGGCTCGAGCTGCTTGCTCCATGCTTGCATAGACAGCTCGACGTGCAGCTAGAATATTCAGAAAACTTGAAGGTATTTTCCACAGATATTATGAAGGATCCATTTTTTTCTTCCTCTCTTTCTTACAGTAATTTTTCTCTTGTTGTGTCTCATTAAAACTGAAACTAGATTATCAGGAGACTGATCTAGTTTAAAAAAAAAAAAAGCTCTTAAATGAAGCCCTTAAAGACTAGATTCATACAGTTTAATTAGGTAACCAAGTTTCTCCTTACCAGAGTAATTCAGAAAACATCTAAGGTTTAAATTCAAAAACTTGAAATTAATTTCTCTTCAGTGTTGAATAGTATTTGCTGACCAAAAAGATCATAAAACCCAATAATTTTCTTACAGCAACACAGTCTAAACACACACTCTTAGCTTCAAGACTCAAATGCACTTTAAAAAAACGTGACTCTGCTATATCAAGCCCATACACAATAGCTACAAAAGGCATATTGAGGCAAGTTCCTCAAATTAGGCATTTGAAAAGGAAAGTTCCAGCAGTAGGAAAGCCTTTCGTATCTTTGACAGCCGTGAATGCAGAATTATTGTTTTTATTTTCACAAACATTCTAGAAAATTAGCAGCAATATACATAGGAGGACAAAATATGACAGATTAACAATCTTCAGACAATTTCAAACTCTCATTCATAGAATCTTGTAAACTTAGACTTAAAGATACCTCTCCATCTTCCTAACATAAAGAATTTGTGCTAAAAGCCTTTAACATTTTTTCACATCACTTTATCTCTTGCTTTTATAACAGCAAGAATTCTCTTTACAGTAAGAGATCTAGGTGGGTTTTATGAACTATAGTCCAATTACTTCTCTTAGGCTTCATGGACACAAAAGTGTTCTTTTATTCATTTCAACTCACATCTCACCTTTCCCAAGCTCCACTCAAGTAAACACTTTCAAGCCAATGCAGACTGCCCTCAAAATACCCTTTGGCAGGTTCACTGCATTTGACAGAACCTAACATCCCCCCTCAATCAGACACCCAGTCTAAACAACCAATTACAACTTTGGTAAGTTGTGGTCTTGATGATTTCAGAAAAAATAAGAGTCCACATGATTGATACCACATTTTTCTTGTATGCTTATTCAAATGTCACACCCACACATGTGGAAAATTTTTGCAGTCAAAATACAGCTACTGCTCCTCTTTCACAACAGCTACAGCCCAATACAAGGAGAAAATCATGTTAATTCAACATGATTTTTTTTCTTAAATCCATTTGGCTAATTGTCTTGCTAATTGTCAATTGTTTACTGTAGGTAAACAGAGACTATTTGGTCCAGAGATTTCCAGAAGTCAAACTTTCACATGATAGTAAAAAAACAAAAATAATATTTATCATTTGCAAACTCACTCAAAAGAATTGTCAAAAATCTTAGATTCAGTTGCTTAAACACTTTTAAAAACAAACCAACCCCCATAGCAAAATTTTAGTGACTGACATATTATCCAGTGTCTAAAAGATACTGAATCTGTCCTCTGTGTTTGGCGTGCTTTGTCATCGAGTATTTGTCACCTATTCTTTGCTTTGCTTTCCTTTCCTATTTACAGGCCCATCCCTTATCTTTCAATGATTTATAAGAACATCTTCTAATGTTTTTCAAATACACCAATTTAAAACAATGAATCGTGAGTAGATCTCACTCTTACTTGTTCTTTTAACAGGAATTTAGTTTCACTGTCCTGTTCTGTACAAAGCCTCCTCAATCTTCATGTCACTGAAAAGGCCCTCGTGTTCCATACTGACTTTTACTATCATTCCTATTTTTTCCATGTTGAGACAGCTTGATACCATACATCAGTATTTTTTTTCTAAAATCCTGTAGCCCTTCAACACTCCAGCTATATTAAGACATGCACAACTAAAGTCAACATCACAACTGCTTTTGGCTTTTTCCTTACCATGAATCAGGAATAACATGCTTCAATCACACACTCAAGCTTTTCAACCTGCTCCTACAAGTCAAAATACAAGCTAGTGCAGGTATTCATGCCTAAAATAACTCAACAGATGTTTTCCATACATTGATATACTCTTGGGAGCTGTGCTTGCTTTACTGTCCTTTTCACATCACAAGACACTCTCTTCAATGTTTCTGCTAATCCATCATAAGATTTCATACAGAAGCACCTTTCCTGCTTGTCCCCTTTCTATTGAAGGACTGGAAGAAAGCAAGCTGCAGACTTATAAGGGAATACACGAAGGATGCACAGGCAATCTAACTTTGATATCTTCCTTATCTTTGAGAATGCTTAAACATTCTTCTAATACAACTTTAAACCAGAACTAAAATGTATCAAATTGATAAAAACATTCACAATCTAGAGGGAAACAGAAGAGCTGAGTAAGAATATCAGAAACCCAAGACTGGTTAACAGCACAGTCCTACAACTAAAGGAATAGACACCTGCAAAAGGAAGAGGAGTGATGTAACCAGTAGTTTATAAAAGTATTTTCAAAATACTTTTGAGGTGGAAGACTTTGAAGTTACTTATTCACCTATCTCTACAGGAAAGGATGAATCAGGGATGAAATCAGAGAACACAGCTTAACACTGATCCAAGCATCACTTCCAAAAGAAGTTTGTTCATGTACTGGAGACATGACGAACGTAGCAATGGTTTGTATCCTGTTGCTAATTCTGTCAAACAGGATTTGTGCAACTCCTTCAATTATCCTCCACTGATTTTCTAAGGTATCAAACTCACAAGACTTCTTAAAGCATATGGAAAAAAGAACACAAACTTAACTGGTGCCAGTGGAATAAAGTTCCTGACAGCTCCCCAGACAGCTCATAACCAGCTCTATCATTTCTATCCTGACAGACAGCATTGACTGTCGTGGTTTGAGTTAAATATATGTCTGAAGCCAACAGCTTACAGCAAAAATACACATTCCTCTTTCTCCAAACCAGCATAAATCTTACTCGGTCACCTCTGGAACTGGGGAGGTAACATCTCAAATGCCACAGCTGACCTCTCACTTGAGTTGATTCTTGGTGAATCACATACAAAAGCAAGCAGGGCAAAAGCATGTAAAAGGATGCAATGCGTGAAAAGGAAGAGGAGGCAGCAATATAAGACAGGAAGAATTTTAGAGGTTTTCAATACAAGTATTTCAGAATCAGCCCTAGAAAACAGGTAGATTGGTCACTGTACATGACTGAGCTGAATATTGTAGCACATAAATGTTTATTAACAGATACAAAATTATTTCACTGGTCTCTGTGTCCGTGTTAGCTACCTCAAGTCTAAATGATAATCTATATTCCTGAACCATATATGGCATCATCACCATCACATTGCCCAAAACCAGGGATCCTTCTGATGATCCTAATACAAACAAGGGAGCAGACTTCCATCACAATCCCTCATAATGAAGTAATGCAAAGGTAACTTCTTTACTCACCATGAAAACTTCCCTAGCTCTTGTAGGCATGCAAAAATTACTCCTTTGAGAAAGGCATTGAGAAAGGCATCACAATATCAGGAGTCTATTTTCAGTACTAAGTCCTTTGTCAGAACTCTTACAACAGCTTTGCCCCTCCCTTGGAAAAGTGGAGCACAGAGTTAAAGTTTAACGGAGCTATGGGCAAACATGAACATGTGTACAGTGAAGTTAGAGGGGTCACTACCAAGTACAACTTACACACATACAGCTGAGAACACCTAGGCCAAGCAGTGAGTGCTGCTTCAGGTAACATTCTATTCTTCATAACTGGAACTTCATTCTATTCTTCATAACTTCATCACTGCATATTAACTCATAAATAGTTTTGATTAGCAGTAAAATATTGACACATTAATCCAATCAAGTTTGAATGTATGCCCATGCTCCTGCCTGATTATCTCCTATGAGCTGAAATGACAAACTTTGAAAACATAAATAATACAAAGAAAATAAAATTGCAATTCTTGAATATTTCACTTTTTGATGTTTCATGAAATGCAATACAAATGTGCAGTGTCTTAGCTCATAATTTAGTTTACTCATTTAAGATATTGCTGATTTATCTTAATCAAATACCTTACCTATAAACAACCTATTAAGGTGACTTCCCTTTTTACAGAGAAATAAAGGAAGAAGAAGAAAAGCTGAGATGATTAAACCCAAATTAGATTCAGCAAGAGACATGATTTATCAAGGGAAGTGGTAAGAATTTGGTAGAAAATAGCTAGGGGAGAACCAAAAATATCAGCAGAGCAGAAACCTACAAGCAGAGCAAAAAGTGGCAAATTGACAGATTCCTTTCACTTCTGCTGGAGGAAATGTTTCATTGCCACACCTTATTTCGCCATTAAAACAAGATGTGATGGGCAATTTAACTGAAACATGGTGGCCTTTTCACCTGGACTGGTACAAATTCAACTAGCCATGTCAAATAAGGCAGTATCATGATGATCTAAAGAAACAAAGATGGAACAGCAACTTCACAGACCAGGAAGAACGCAGGACCAAAACATCTACACTTGAAATTGTGTTACAAATCTATTTCTATGTAATCAAATTCCCTTCTCTTTGTTGCAAGAAACTTCAAATGTAAGAAAGGAATAGTCTTCCAAGGCCGAGACTTCCTGGACACTGTAAACTCAAATCTTAATCTGGCTCAAAGATCAAAGAGGAAGAAAATTAACTCATAAATAGTTAGAAGTTAAACATTAATCCCACAGGGACTCCATTCTTCTATTTTATATTGGTAAAGTTGCTGCACCCTAGGGACACCTAACAATATTTCTTCTGTAACTACCAAAACTCTCTTCCAAAATATCCAAAAATTTAAATGGGCCCAAACTCTGTTAGCACCAAAACACTATCAGTAATACGTTAAAGTCCTGGCAAAGAATTTACATTTTGCTTCTGAGCTACAGCCTGTCACCTCCTCCCCCGTTCAAGTTATAAAGTGTTTCTCAAAAAACATCCTTGCTGTTTTGGAGAAGTTTTTACATGCAGGAGACAGTCACTGTACAGAGACAAACAGCAACCTTGTCCCAGAACAGGAGCTGAAAACAGGCTGTGATGACAGTGTTGTCCAACACTACCACGTTAACTCACAAGCAAAGCTGTTGCTTGACTGTTAGTACAAGCTACTAGCCTGAGAGCTCTATATAACTCTATTTTCAGTATTTCAGTTTCTTCCATTCACACATTTCTTACTGAAAAGTGCATCCAATCCAGAATATGAAGTTCTAAACACCAGGCAGATCATTATGCTTTTCAAACTAAACCCCTCTACAGAAACAAAACCCAACACATTTTAAACAGTTTAAGTATACCAGGAACTCATTGCACATTTCTCTCTAATTAGAAACCTAACTTAAAACACAAAAAAGCTCTCAAACAGAAGAGAAACAACATAAAGATTAACAATGGTGACATCCAAGAAAAAGTTACCTGCTACGCTCCATCTCACTACTTAAGAAATTTAGAGAATGACAGCTCCTACAAATAAAAACCCTTTTATTTCCCAGTCAACCAGGTCATTCAACAAAGTCCTTGCAGATTATAGCCCATAATTAAGGTGAAGTCATTTGCTCCAGACTCTCAAACACACAAACCATCCAGATACTTGATTATCACAACTCTGCCTGAATTTTTCCTATCAAAGGTCTTCTCGTAAGCTTTAATCAAGGCCAAAGGAAGAAAGACAGATAATTGCCTGGATGTGGTCAATTAAAGCTTCAGCAAGATGCAGAACAAAACAGCTCCACAAAATACTCTGTCCATTAAAAAGTAACACAGGGATTTTAGCTCAAAGAACTGTTTTTCAGTTTTATCTATTTTTGGCTGAATAGCAGGTTTTCAATCTATACTGAGAATGCAGAAGTAGATTAGTCTCCTCCTCATTTCTAATAAAACATGTTAACATCTGGCAACTCAGTTCTAATGTTATTTCCTCAGACCAATCCAGATTTGAATGTCAGGCATTTTCACATTTCTCTCAATTTAAAGGAACCAAATGGCAATGTATGAATCTTTTTATCAAGCTACTTACAGTAAGTTCCCATCACTCATCTTTTGTTCTTGTGAGCATTTAAATATTTCAAAAATCCAGTTACAGATTGAGAGTGGTGGGAGGAAGGATTGTTGATTTCTCAGTTTGATAACATAATATTATCTTCATATGCTCCAAGATACTCTAAAATAGATGACTGAAAGGTCAAAGCAACAGTCTTCTTCAAAAGGGAATAATACGCTTGACTTAAACTCACTAAGAGACAAGATCAACCTGAAATCATAACTACAGTTATACTACTACAGTATAATTATAGATAAATCACAATAACTATACACACACAAGGGAACCATTCTGTACTTCACAGCCTAAAAAGCTTTTTGCCAGTTAATCGAATTTTTTACAATGAACCTGTCATTTGGAAACAAATTAGGTGGAATCCACTATTACAGAATAAGATGAAACTGACAGCAAATCATCTACTTTGTAAATGGAGTCTTCAAATGTACCAACACCCAGCACAAGTCTCACACGGCAATAAAAAGTCAGTCACAGAAAATTTTATATTTTAAAGAAAAGAGTCTGGCACTACTTGAACTGCTTCAGTTAAAGAAATTAATTTAAGACAATAGTGAAGGCTGGCACAATGAGGTCAACCATATGTTTACCAGGGAATTTCTTATCCTTATAAAAACATTCCAAAGGCTGGTAACCAAGATAAAGTGTTCAATTCTGACAAAAAGCATTTTAGAGAGAAAAAGAGGTAAAATGTTTCAAGTAGCAAACAGTAACAAGATTTAAATACTCATCCAATCCATATGCCTAAAAATGACGGGAGAGAGTTTTTAATTTAAGAGGGGGCAAGGAAACTGAATGTCTTTAGGTTTCTTATTACTGGCCACCAATTCCTAATGAAGAAAAAATAAATAAACCAATATGAACAAGTAGCATCAAATTCTATAAAGCATTTTATTCCAGCAGACTTTCATGGACAATATTTGTTATGCTCTACTAAACTATTATCGTCATTTACTGACTTATATACAAATTTTCTTCTTGAGGCTGATTAAGCAGTACTTTTAATTAATTTGAATTAAAAAAATGACTAACAACTTTGTATTCGTAATCACCCAAGGAGAAACAATTATTTTTTAGAACTATGTATGAAAGGATGAATAGCTAGTATCCTCAATGAGATCATTAATTAGCAAAAATGAGGTATCTCACATTTCCTGACTTACCACCACTAACTTCTGTCTTTTCTTTACTAACACATTAATATTGCTCTTAGGAAAGCAAATTATAAGGTTCTCTCCCTTCTTTCCCTGCCACCCCAGATTGATACCTGTTTTTCATGCCAGTAATTAAGGTCACCTGAGGAAAAACAAGCAAACAAAAAGCCAAACTACAAAGGCTTGCACAGATTCCAGAATATATTTTAGAACAAAGCAAAGTTAAAAAAAAAACCCAAACAACTGCAAAGGCTCGAACACATTCCAGAATACCTTTTGAAAGCCTTATCAATTACCAAAAGCAGGCAGAAGACATGCTACGTGACCTTCATTGACCATAAAAGTTGCTTACTGGCTCTTTTTATTTAAAACATGTAATGTATTTATTTTCATTTGCTTTCAAAAATGAAGTTGTAACACGTTTCAGTGAATAGATAATATTATCTCTTCCTCCCTTCAAAAGACAAAAACTGTATATCCAGCTGACAGTTCTGTCACAGTCCTTCACTACTTCAAAGCCTTGCAAGACACACAAAATTTCTGGCTCCAAATACTGAGCAAAAGACCTTCGTCATCCTCTTCCCCTCTGCCCTAGTGGAAATTTTAGCCAGTAATCTGCTTGAAGGCTCATCTCTGAGTTGTAAACCCAGGCTGTGTGAGAGACACGATCTAATGATCTGAAGGCACGCAGCCACAAGGATGGGTAACTTGAATGGGAGTTGTGCCTTCTCCCTTTCACATGAATACGGGTAATTTAATCTCAGTCTCAGGGCGGAGTCGCCCGCATGGCCTAGACCTGTATAACATGTAGTGAAGATCCTTTAGTCTAAAACACTCAGCTCGGTAGAGCTGGAGCAAACAATTAGAGAAAGTACTTGATCACCGAGTTTCGCACATTGTTTGAGCTAAGCTGCTTTAGCTTATTAATTACAAACTCGCAGAGCCTTCCAAGGGAGCAGCTTAACAAGACAACATTCCCTGGCTCTTGTAAACGTATTGTGTTCTATTTTTCTCTTCTCAGAACTTGAATAGGCTAGGCTGAAACACAAGTACAAAATACTATAAAACTCAGAGCAAAAAATAATTGTAATCAACCAGAAATACTTCTCTTTACAACAAACATATGTCTATTTTACTTTCCAGATTGAAATTACACACATATTAATGAGATACCAGTGTTCAATGTGACAGGATGAAAGCATCCATGATTTTTTACATTTTAGCTGTATAGTTGGTCTATTTGTAAGGAAGAACTGCTGATAGTGCTCAGGGGACACTGGTTTCAATAAGCTTTTCTACTACTGCTTTCTTTCTTGGAAGTGAATTCTTCCATCCTAGCTCAAAAATTCTGCAGCTGCTGCTCAGCAAAGTATTTCCCAAAATTCTATTTACACAGGCAGATACAAAAACAAGCAAATGATACTCCTTAGGGCCTAAAGCCATAACTTTTATTTTATTTACCTTTACTGAATGAAGACTGTAAATTTTAAACTTCAGTTGAAATTAAAATCAAAACTTTATTAATAAACTACCAAGACTAAATTAACTCATCTTGGAAAAATTACTAAAAATTTTGTATTTCTCTTCACTTTAGCATGGTTATGTGCCAAAGCTAATACAGCACACATCAGTACAGGCTGATTACATACAAAGGTTATGCAAAGGACTCTCTACTCATTCTGGTTTCAATTATGGTAGTCGCATTTCTCAGTAAATAATTACTGAAATTTTTATCTTCAATTGCATTTCACCAATGGAACTACTAAATACTTTTTAAACTATCAATAATTTTATTCTGTTTATATCCCAGAACTGATTATATAGCTACAGTACCCAATCATTTTCCTTTTTTTCTTTTTTGAAACAACACAAGTAGCATCCCATACTATGACATTTAACAGCACAGAACCAATGTGCATAAACATCCAAGTTCCAACTGACTGAAAGCTTTCCTCACATATGGATGGGGTTTTGGCTTTTTTTTTGGAACACACAACAAAAACAGTTTAATACTTTTTCCTGGACAGAGCTCTTAAATGAGAAAAAATTATTGCCAAATCATTTAAAAAAACCACTGTCAGTGCTGAGCAAAGATTGAGAAATAAGTAATTGTTCTGAGAACAGCTGGGAACACAGGACCTCCCCTAACACTTGAAGGGCAGGTAATGAATAGAAGGAAGTATAACCAAGAGTGTACACATTTTTTATGGAGATGTCAGTGGCCTGCAAATATTTTCCTCATCCCTTACCCCACTGACTGAAAATATTGGGGTGGAACTTGTAGGAAGTTTTCGTATTGCTACTGCCTTATATTCTGTGGTACAAGTTCCTTGGGATCTCAAACTGGCCATGAATTCTGCATTGTCATTTCACAGTTATTTTATTAAACGGCCGCTTAGACCAGACATACATTTAAAAAAAAATCCTATTGATGGAACAAGGTTTTTCAAGTAGCACTTTATTTTGGTGGGCGCATGTAATTTGATGGTAGCCCACCACAGCAGTTTTTGAGGAGTAACACACAAGCACAGTGAAAGCTAACATCCTACACTCTTTACTAAAGCTGTTTTGTGTCATTAATTACATTAGAGCTGCATTCAATCAGATGGAAATACCTACACATACAAATCTTATGTGCCTAACTTTACAGAATATATGAGAAGTTATCCTGGTAATAAAAAAACCTAAAACCATTCCTCTAAATATTTCCACAATTTCACAAATAAACCCAGAGTTTGTAGTATTAAAACTAAAAGGAAGTGAAAGGCAAATCACAGTAATCAAGACGTCAGTATTAGAAATAAAGTCAATCTTTCAAGTTTGTGATGCAAATAGTCCATATCTGCACATTGAGGGAAAGGCTTTAATTATTTAATACTTCGTACAGCAGTGACATATTTTTTGTACATTTTCAACTGAACTTCCTTACTCTATTTTTTAACTGCTCTTCCGTTCTTAATGCAAGTCCTGTGTTTCCAGCTGTTCTGAGAACAACTGTTTACTATTTCTTTAGCATTTGCCTTTAAAGGCTCCAGATTACTAAAGACACTATATCAAAATTCTCTGAAGTAAATCCATTCTATTCCCTTTTTCTACATTACTTGTACCTTTCCAGGATATTTCTGTGTTTTTATCCAGGAGAACATTGCACAAGCTTGGGTTTTTTCTGGGAAAATTCTTGAAAATGAGTGCTCTTCCTTTAAAGGCTTGTCTGGAAGTGTATTAGCTTTTAAAAAAAATATATATATGATTTGCCTAAAGTTATGCAAACCAGGTTTAAACCAGTCCAATAGTGGCAAATTAGCAACAACACTGATTAGAAAAAAAAAACAAGGTCTCATAAGCACTGGCTTCTATTATTGCAGAAAAAAAGGGTTACAGGAAACTCCCAATAAAGACTGTCCACACAGACAAAAGTCACTGTAAGTTTAATGATACACACAAAGGCTCAGCATCACAAGTTTTACAAGTTACTGTGCATCCACTGAACTGCAGTAACTATTCAAGTCGATGCCCAGAGTCATTAGCAAAAAGAGGCAATTTGTTACAAGTTTCCAAACTTCCCCATAGTCTGACTCAGAACAGGCTAATCAGATAACTTGTAACTTAATCCAAGACTTTTCAGTCGATCTGTAAAAATAAAATGTAATTAACTTGGGGCATCATACACTACTGTATAAAATTACAGCAGTTGAAGAAGTAACTAGAACTCACTTTGTGCACCAATGTATCATTTGTATCAATAAAATAAATAATATTGTCGTAATAGTGCAGTGTCAGACCACCGGTATAGTCAGAGATGGCAGGGAGTTACACAAACATTCCAGGTAAACATTGGGTATTTATAAACACTACACTTCATCGAAAAAGAACATCTCTTTGTTATGTCAGGCAACTTAGAAGATAGCACTCATTATAAATTAAATTATTCTGAACCCAAAAAATCACTTAAAATTATAGATAGCAGTTTCCTTTGTAAAACATTTTTGCACACTGTACACTTAAATGTTTACTAATAGAAGAATTCAGAGCCTTGAAATCTTGCTCACCAGGGAGCATGTCTACGACAAACTTACTAGTTCTACTGGTCACTTACTAAATTTTCATTTATGCTTCCTGTTTACAACTCCTTTCCAATACGCTAAACTACATTATTAAATTAGTAGTTTACTAAACATAGGAAAGAGTAATTAGAGCATCATGCAATTAGCAAAGTGTAGACAAAAAACCTTCATAAATGTCCTTGAACCTCTTATCAAAAGCCAACAGAACATCATGTAAGAAAAACAAAAAGTGTCATCTTACAGCTGGTATTTCTAAAATGAAAGCAATTACAACATCAGACTTAACACAGCTATAATTTCAGGAAGAGAGTTCACATCCCTCCACACATCTGAGGTTTAGGCAACATTTGTCATTCATGTATCCTCAACAACCTCATTTAATATGTAACCATTTTTCCCCTTTACAGAGGGAGCAACAGGAATTAGGGTGAGGCAAGCTGGAGAAGGTCATTTACTAGGCCAGAGACAGCGACACAGCACAGCTTTACCAAGCCCCTTCACACAGTGCCTCTTTCCCGGTTCACAGCTGCCATTTCCCTGCTTTTCACACAGTTTTATAAAAGATACTTCTTAATAAACTATAGCCTCTAATTTGCAGTTGAGCTTGTAAAAATCTGCACATTAGAAGAGTATTGCAAAAACGCATTTGCCAAATAGAGCTAATAAAACCAAGGCTGATCAGACTACCTGCCTAAGCTAGTGCTAAAAGAAGAACATTCTGTACAGTACGTTCAATTTCTGGATCCCGTTTCATTTCAGTAACTCTGAAACACACCATGGAGGGAGGGGGAGGCAGTTATGCTTCTAAACTTCAGAAGAATAATTTTTATCCCATACAGTTCAATGATTTGACATTTTAACTCTTTTTGGCTATGCTAAATCCAGGTGATGAGGAAAAATAAACAAATTTCATTCATTTTGTACACTCTTTCTGTGCTGTTCTGTTACTAGTGACAAAAAATGTAAGCTATACTGGATCAAAATGAGAGGAGATCTAGATGATCCAAATATAAAAACAAAATGGAAAACTGTAAATATCCAAGGAAAAGTAGAGAAGTTGCTGGTTAAATGAGAGACAGGGGCCACTGGCACATAACCTAGAGATCTTTTCTCCTGCCCCAGTTGTAAGAAAGCACCACCCACTCAGAGCAGCACTCAGTGAAAGTGATCCATTCTACCAGAGCAATTTTTGCAACCCCTATTTAAGAACCCCTTCGGAGTAGGTATGAATGAATAATTCAGCTGGAAATACCTGTCAGGCAGCAGGATGTTCCATGCTACCGTACCTACAGCAATCCCATCCGGCCGAGAAAGCCAGACGTTACCTCTGCACAGGGCTGCCACCACACCGCACACTCAGAGAGGAGAACCCCACGGGCAACACGCGGCTCGGAGCGGGACGCGCCTGTCCCGGCCCCCCTGTGCGGGGGAATTACAGAGCCGCAACCGCAGGGACTCGGAGCTGCAGCTCACGGTGCCCACGATGGCACGGGAGGGTCTCCCTGACGGCCCACCCCGCACGGTGTGACACACGCTCCCTCGGCGCCCAGCGAAGCCGCGGCCCCCCCACCTCCCGGGGGCAGGGATGCCTCGGCCCTTCCCTCGCCTGCCCAGCGAGCGGCGGCATCGCTGCCAGACGCCTCCCTGAGGCGCCTCTTCCCCCGCGCCCCGGGCCCGGTGCCTCCCCCTCCCGCCGTCCGAGTCCCGGCCTCGCCCCTCACACCGCCGCGCGTC
>VYXF01008659.1:140735-159774 GCA_013397295.1 Polioptila caerulea
GCGCGTGCGCGGGGCGAGGGCGGTGCGGGCGGGCCCGAGCAGGGGCAGCAGGGGCGGCCGGCGCGGGCGGGCGGTGTTTGTGAGCTGCCAGGGAGGCTCCGCAGGCGCTGCCCGTACCCTGCTCGCTCTGCGGCCGGGGCTGGAGCGGCGCGATGTCCATCACTGCCACCCGCGGGGGCGGGAAGGGGTTGGTCCCCCGCCGGCTTCTCCTTGTGGAGGGTTTTGGAGCTGCACGTGGGGCGTGTTTAAGTGACTCAGTTAATGCGGACTGTGCCCCTCCCTTTTGTGGGTCCCTCCGGGCTCCCCTCACGCCTGGTGTGCCCTGCCGGGAGGGTCACACCGTCATAGAACCATAGGAGTCAAGGAGTGGGAAGGGACTTTAGAGATCATCTANAGGGACTTTAGAGACCATCTAGATCCGCCACCCCAGCCATGGGCAGGGGCCCTCCCCCAGACCAGGCTGCTCAGAGCCCCTTCCGACCTGGCTTTGAACGCTGCCAGGGATGGAGCATCCACAGGGCGACCTCTTCCAGTGCCTCCCCACCCTCCCCGTAAAGAACATCTTCCTGTCATCTAACCCCAGCCCCTCTTCTTTCAAAGTGTCCCATGACCCCATGTCCCCCGTTCGATCCCGCGGCAGGCGGTGCTCGGGGGCTCTCCCGGGGCGCGGCTCTCCCCGGGCACTGCTCTGGGCGCTGCTTTGCCACAGGTCATCCAGCCCATGTTCCTGCACCGGTGCTCTGCTGCTGTGCGAGCACAAATGAGCCTGGGTGTATTTTAAGTCGGAGCATTTATGGATTCTATGTTTTCCTTTCCTGGGCTGCAATAATCCCTGTCCTTTGCACCAGATGATTTTGTCATGTCAGTGTAGGTGAAAATAAACAGGTAGGACTCAGTGGAGTGACTGTGTGCAATCAATAAATTAAACAACTTGCAGAAACACGCTTCATAAAGCTGTTGTTCCTGCTGTAGTATCTCAGACTTAGCGGATCCTCAAGATAAACCTACAAAATGTTTATCCAAAGACAACCTATAAAATTCATAATCCTAGTGGTTATGTAAAACTAAGGATTTAACAGAGAAACTGATTTTATAGGTCATTCTAATCCCCATCTCCCCACTGCTCATGCTGCACATTCCAAAAACACTGAAGCCCCTTCCTCTGTCCCTTCACCCCTCTCCTTTCTGATGATGTTAAAAAATCCTTGGGTCACCTCTACTCCAGTGGTAGCCCCGATTTTTTCTTGAGAGGTGGCCTGATACACAAATTACTGAACAATCGTTTGCAGTTTGCTTTACCTTTGAAATCCTCTTTGATTTTAAATCTCTAGAAGGGTTCTGCACCCAAAAACCTGTCTACCTTGTTCAACCATGTTATTTAGGATGATGCAAGTACAATCTTCATGTACAAGCTTTGCCTTCTGGTATGTTTTTAATATCCTTATCTTTGAAAACAGTTAACTAGAGGAAAACAAAACCCCAGCACAACATGGCATCACTTTCCAACTTTTATCCAGCATCAACAGCATCGTCGATGTTAAAGTAAGTATACAAACTTTGGGTTTGCTTAAAAGGCTGAACCTTTTACGCCGAAGACAGCAGGAGTATCCTTATTCTGTGAGGTAGCTGCAGAAGCAATCAAGCCCCTTGGCTTTACAGGAATTTGCTGAAGACAGAATATGTTGATTTTTGAGTAGGAAAGGAAATTAGCCTACCAAAAGTAAGGATGGGAAAAGTATCGTCATGTTAGCTGCATCCTATGTATTTGTCTTCTAAATTCAATTCTCATTCACAAACTTTGGACTCCTGGTGCCATGCAACCTGACATTGCTCAACTGTGGAAGTCAGTATCTATTACTGTGTGATTTTTGCAAGACCATTTAGGTTGCAGAGGATTTGTAGCACTAAGTAGACACATAGAGCTGGTAAAGGTTTCTCTTTCCTGCAGTTTTTCAGAATGAATTTAAACTGTTACAGCACTAAGTGGAACATTTCTGTTTTACTAGTTCTTGTTGTTGTGCATGATCCAAACATATGTTTATCCTAAAATACATCTCATAATGCCATATGCGACAAAGATAGCAAGAACATAAAGTTCAAGCACTGGACATGTGTTTAGTTATAAACATGGACATATTGACTATCTGTGTTGATGTGATCACAGTGAGACACAACTGATTTCAAACCATTATAAGCCTCTTCCAGAAAACCCTGTTGAAGGGTAGAAGATATAAAGCAGCATAAGCTTCTGAATGCCAGAACACTTCATAGACTGCAAGCTGGTTTTGCATGGAAAGGTTTTGCATGGTTTTGCTTTGTGGTCTTAAGCAAACTGTATTCAGTATGACTTCAATTGTATTCAAATATGACTTCTACTTTGTAATAAAGGAAAATTATCTCTGGATAAAAAGCACCTTTGCAAAAAAAGAAAAAACAAACAAACAAAAAAACATAGCTTTTAACTGCGCTTATGCTCAATAAGTGGGTGGTTTTTTTTGTATTTATCACGCAGAACTTTTCAATATTTAAAACAAGCTACCTACTACATTTTTAACTGAAGTATTGTTTACCAAGATAATTTCCTCTGTGCTGCAAATCCTATTCCTGAGGATAGTAGGCACAAAAAGCACGGGACAGTTTGCCCTGCATATAAATAGAGCATGAGTTAATTACTACCTACTCAGTCTTTACTGGGTATGTAAGTAACTAAAGCATTTCACTGCAGCTGAAACTCGTGGGCAGAATCCCCCATCCCTGAATTCGCTTTGAGTTTATTCTTACAGGACTACCAAAGGCGTCTTTTATCACTGTTGTCACATCTTTGTTTTTCAGAGTGTCATGCAATGCCTAATATACCTGAAACATTTTTTTAGCTCCTTGTCTTCATGGGAATAGGGGCATCTGGACAATTATCCCCGTATTTCATTGAGTTTTTTCCCTTTCCTCATTTCTCGGTAACCTGGTTTGCAGAGATGTTTTTGTACAGTGCATAATGCTATAGGGATTAGGGAATCAGTCCCATAAGCACAGTAAGAAAACAAACACTATTATCAGACTCCCAGAGAGAATATATGAATACCAGCATCTTCTTCTTAAATTATCCAGTAATCCCACTAAGGAGAGGCCCTAATTCCCAGAGAGGGTGTATTTCACTAGGAGTAGATTAGGAGTAGATTATTGCAACTTCAGTGTTGACCTCTACCTATGCAAAACATAGAAGAAAACACTTCTGCAGTTAACCCTTCCTAATCTGTCGCAGGTATAGACAACACAATAACTGTTGGGTTTTTTCAAAAGAATACTTTAGTATTTAGCTAATGCAGTCTGATCTTTTCACCAGTCAACCTAAGTTTTGCCAGAGACTTCAAGGATCAGAGTCCTGGATGCCAAATATTCAAAGTTTATGGGGTAAGAGAAATCTAATCCGTTATCTTCATTATTTCAGAGGCTATCTTACACTGATTTGATCAAATACATCATTATGACTCACATATCAAAAACATAGGGAGCAAATAATGAAAATTGTACCTCCTGCTAAATCCACTTTTCTTCAGAGTTTGCATAATCTTATACTTCCAGGAAAAATGCAACTAGTGTTCAAACTGCATTTACTAGATAATTTTCTGATATACCAAGACAGTTTCACAAAGGTAAAACATAATTCTTGATTAGGGTCCCTATATTTTATATATTTTATATTTGTCCATAATGTTTTCAAATGTCACCAAACATTTCTTCTTCTGCTCTCACTCTTTTTTTTTTTTTTTTTTCTGTATCATTTTTCTACACCCTGAACTGTCATTACCTGCTCCTTTATGATTCCTGGTACCAAAATGACATGAGAGCTTGATTTCTTTTGCATGCGTCCGCTGTACCTTTTAGATTTTTATCTTGTCTCCTTACACAGAAGTCAACTGTACATTCATATTAACTGCCCTTATTACTCAAGTGGCATCACACCTGTAATCTGCAGAGCCAGGACACTGCATCTCCTGAGTGTGGAGGACTCCCTGCCCCTCAGAGGAATTGTGCCAACTGCTTCTTCCGCTCCTACCTGCCAATTTAAGGAAGGGCACTGATTTAGATACTCTGTGGAATGAAGATCTTCTTATAAACAAGCTTGGTGCACCTGCAGAAACCATCAACTAAAGATGCAGAATCAAACCAATACAATATTATATCAAGAATATAAAAGTAATAAATGGCACACATAGCTAAAAATTAAAATAGCCTAAATTTGCAAGATAGTTTTGAGCTGTTGAGATTTTATTGTTTTATTCCTTAGTGATTATGTAAGTTTTTCATCAACAGTGTATTTCATTTTAATCTTGGTTCTTAATAGTAAGAGGCAAAACATCATTTCCATCCCAGGACTTTCAAAGGGATGAAAAGAGGCTAGGGGAAAGAAAAGTCTCACCTTATTCCTAATCTGCTACAAGGGCAGTTCCTGCAGGAGAGGATAATCTTATTCTCGGATGACATATGCCTCCATTTCTTCTCTTGTTTAGGATCTGACAATTTTGAAGCCACTGGGTAATCTGTGGCTATCATGTTATCCACAGGAAGACTAAACTACCAAAGTAATTTCTATCAGATCAGAAAAGAATTTGTCACATTATGTGGAGATACAGTTGTAATTACTACAGGGCAAGAAGGAGAACATGGGGCTAGGGAAAGGGGTGGAATTGTCTGCTTTAGTAATATGCAGAATCACAGAATGGGTCAGGTAGAAAGGGACCAAAGTGGATCACCTGGTCCAACCTCTCTGCTCAAGCAGGAGCATCCCAGAGCACATGGAACAGGATTGCATCCAAAGAGTTCTTGAATATCTCCAGTGAGGGAGACTCTATGATTTCTCCAGGCAACCTATTCCAGCGCCTGGTCACTTGCACAGTAAAGAAGTTCTTCCTCATATTCAGATGGAATGTTCTGTGCATCAGTTTCTACCCATTGTCTCTTGTCCTGTTCTTGGCGCCATGTGCTATAATTACCAATTTGTAGTAACTGTCAAGCCATGTTTTTAGGCAGCAGGAGTCCTGTTTAAGTGTTGTAAACATTTATAAAGACAAAAGCTCTACAAAATTAATGAGGACTGTGTAGGACCTATACTCAATTAAGTAGGTGAATGCATTTAAAAGAGTAATGTTACGTAATTATTAAAAGTTCTTCCACATCAAAAGCATCCACAGCCCATGTTGATTACTGCGTCTGTCAAATCCAAGTGTTCAGGAGCTGCTCAGTGATAACACCCCCAAGATTCAAGCCTAACTATAGTTTAGTAATTTTATTATATCTCTAAAACCTGTGAACTGGAGGCTTCTCAGGTGATTCCAAGAGTTACATGAATACCTAGTTCCTGTTGTTAGGAATGCACAGAAGTGACTGACTTCACAACCAACCGAGAAGATATTGATAAGAATTTTCAAAATTAAATAGCTGTTTGGTTTTGCCAGCCTAGAAGCAAGATAAAACTACTGAAGAGGCATCTTGGGTAACCTCTACAGATGAGTGATAAACCACCACAGTTCTCAAGGGCTGAGAAGTGATTCCTCCAACTGTGCACATCAGACTGCACACTGCCCTCACTGGATCCTGCACACTACTTATGGAGCTTGAAGAATTTCATTTCACAGGCCTGTGCACCAAGATGATACTGGTCCAGCCTGCTGGTTTATTTAATGTTCCTCGGGAAAGACAAGAATTCATATGGGATATGATTACCATGAACCAGAGCCATGATATAAAAACAGAATGGGTGAGCAGTTGACTATTTCAGCTGAGTATTTTCAGATGTTCAACATTCTCTTCATAAGTCACAGTTGTTTATTACAAGCCAAATATCTATGACAACTATGAAAGCAGCTTAAATGTTAAATATTGATATATCATTTTCATGTTTCATTTGTAGCAAACTACAAATGATTCTGACTCAAATGGAGTGTCACTTCTGGAAAACATTATGTGTCAGCTTAGCACAGTAATGAGGGAAGCTTTTTTCAATATAGAAAGAGAAAATAAATCCTTTGTGCCAAATGCATTAAAATTCTAGATATTTTTCAAGCTTGGTGATACCAACCAAAAGTGACAACTTTTTAATCTGCCTAAAAGGTATCTCTTTATTTTGCTAGACAGAGTAAGAAGAATTCATAGCAACATAAGATATGGATTATGTATTACTTATAGTTCTGTGTAGTGGTGATTTGGTAGATAAAATTTTCTATTAGTGTAAATAGGATACCAGTGGTATTTTTTTCTTCATGGGAAGAAAAACTTAAGCTATGAATTCTACCTGAAAAGGCAGTTTTAAACGTGAATTAATATTAATGGAATTAATTGGAGGTTTTTTTGAACTTCAAAGTAACTTCTGGTTAAAGAAAGAAATTAACTACAAATAAATACAGAATAGCATTAATCCATGTAGGTATCCACAGAAAACTAACCCCACAAAACTACTCTGAAAACTAGCAACTACTGAATTGTAGATTTTAATTTATCTAAAAGCTCTCATGTTGTTACTTTCATTGAACTAAAAGGCAGTATATATTTCAGGGGCAATTTTAATTTAATTTTCCAATTCTGCCCTCAACATGTGAGACAACAAAACATTACATGACTCACGTCTTGAAAACTTTCTGATTACCAAGGTTCAAAAGGATAATATGTTGAAGTACTCCATTTGTCAAAGAACAATCATGATCTTGCAATTCTGATCTCCTCCCATTTAGTGTGGGAGGAAAATCCTGTATTCTGTAAAAATAAAAGGGTAACATGGTAATGACAGAGTGAAAGATATTGTTGCTTTTTTTTAATAAATCTCAGTGACCTTTCTCCCATAGAAAAGAAATTGCACAACCTACATTTCAGATGCAGCATATGCAAAGCTTTATTTCATGACACGTAACACTTGTTCAAACTTGATAAAAACTCCCTCTTCTTTTCCCTGTGTTGCCTTAGTGATGACACTCAAGCTTCACAGGTGACTAACAATATACACAGAATCTACTTTGTCCTCTTTCCTAGCTCATCCAAACATTGAGCCACACCTGCAGTTCACAGCACTGGTTATTTTCCCATAAAACTGCCATCTAATAAGCTACATTTAAAAAGATATCCAATTCCAATCCAGTTCATCATTTGTCAAAAGCCTTCAAAAGCTGAACTTTTTCTATGAGAAAAATCCCTAAAGCCTTTTTTTCTAAAGCTTTAGTCTGTCTTTTAAAACAAGCATCCTAGTTTAATTTCCAAATCTACTCAATCTTTATTGAGTTCTTGCTATTTTTCTTTTACTCTTGCTCTTTTTGTCTTACTCAGGTGCTGAAATGAAGTTTAGACCACAGCTTTGACCCTTAGTTTTTAAGTAGGAATACTGCTACTTCTCCTTGTGCTTTTGTTTACTCTGAAGTAATTGTTACTCCCTTGAATTACACTGCAATATTTGAGACTTGACAAAATTAATCTAGGAATATAAAACATGGACTGAGAAGTTAACTTTCCAGCCCCACTACGTTCCTTGTCCACTTCATCACATAAACCAACAGATTTAGGCAAGTTTTGGGATCACCCTTTCAATGGGTAAAGTAAAAAAGAAGAAAGGGGTAAAAAAAACCCTCAGTCACTACTGCAATTTAGGCTTGTGAAATAAAACAGACAATGATAAAACACAGACAGAAGTAACTGATTTTCCAAACTTCCTACCATTAATTGAGAAATGCCTTTCAGATACCGTGTTCAGTATCTGTTGAATATAATGGCACAGAGAATCCTGATAGTGAATCCTTCTTTTTTCAAGTTCCAAACCAAAAAGGAATTTCATGTCTTGTGGAAGGGAGTTCTGATCATTCTAGATGCACAGACTATTTCACATTGGAGACCATCAGAGACTTCTTCAGCAGCTTATACACACTCAAATTATGACAAACCATAATGAAACATGACTCTAATCATTGTTTACAGTTAATGAAGAATCTGCAAGTTTTTATTACTAAATGAGCAGTAATCAGCTTAAAATTTGAACCTCAAACACAGGACTACCTTTCTAAGTAAAATAAGTACTATGGGACACTTTAAGTTTTCAAAATATCCCCAGTAGGATATCCTTGAAATATCCTTGAAAGTATCCTCTTCAAGCCTGTTCAGGAATACCATGCCTTATTAGTACTTGGTGCTGAGAACTGTGGATACTTGTAATTCGGAGCAGCACAAGATAACACTTCAACTCCATGAAACTCTTCAGAACTATGAAAAAACCCACCACCTTTTATTTTATACATGCAGCTTCACAACCTATTACCCAAATACTAATTACATTAGCATTTTTCTCACCATGCAGTATAGCCATGAAAATGACGATTCTGCATATGAACACTTCCTCTAAGGTGTCATAAATCAACAAAAACACAGGTTTAAAAATTTTCAACTTTGAAATTTATTTAGAACTCAGGGGTTAAGCGTGGTAAGTTTCCAATTGTCTGATAATAGCATACCCATTTAACTATCATGGAAATTGCACTAATTCCCCCTGCCCCCCTCCCCCTTAGAAATCTGGTTCATTTTAACAGCCGGTGGTTTTGCAAATAGTGCACTCTAGGACACTATTGCAATTCCTGAGTGTTCAAAGCTACTGTATAATACATTAAGCTGAAAGAAAACCAACAAAATTATTATTCAGAGCTAAACCAGATATTTTACCTTACTGCTAAAGTACAGAATCATAAAATGCAATGTATTTTAACAAAATTAGGGAAATTGTTCTTGAATTCTTAAAAAGGGGAAGAAAGAAAAAAAATTTAAAAAGCTCACTGTTTTAAAAAATGACATCCTTTTTGCCTTAGTTTAAATAATTTTTAGCCTCAAGTCATTAGCCTCAAGACCATTAAAAATGGCCAGTGATCTTAAGACTCACTCAGACTGATATGTAGTTGTGACTAAAATATCCACGTTGGTATTCCTTGACCTTTTAGGGTATTCCTAGCGGCTCTAACAAAAGCAGCACAACAGAGTATCTCTGCTTTATCATTCTAGTGCTCTTGAAAATGAGTTACTAACAGCACTGACCAGAGTGCTTACACATGGAATTTCAGACAATCACCCTACAATGCACTTCAGCTTTACCGTGCAAAGCCAATCTAGTCACAAACATCCCCACATTAAACACATTAAATTGTGCCAAAGTATGTGACGTGAATAAGTGTCAGCTAATCTACCCACACACTGACAACTGTCAGCATTGTTTAAGCCCAGAATAAAATTTCATTTGTCAGAACTGACTTCTTCCATGGGCAGACTGCATAGTCTATCTAAAGTTACTAGTTTTCATCCAGGAAAATCTCTTCCAAGCTGTATTTATGTTGACAAACAGGTTTAGAGGAGAGTTTCAGCCCTCTAAATTAGCTGTGAGTTATAACATCAAGAAAGAGGTTCCACCATCAGTTGGTGGGATTTTTCCATGATAGACCCCAATCACTTCTTGATCAAAACAAAGCTGAAGCAGTGGCAGCTGGTGGAAATGCTAATTACATTGTTCTTGCATCATTTCTCATGATGCATTTTATTCTCATTTACAGATGATTTTAGCAGAAGGGTTCTTCAGGCTGCAGCTGAACAAAAAGCAACTTCTTGTCTCAAGTTGTTTGTTTTCTTTATGGAAACTTGTTTTGAGCAAAGAACTGATACTACAGGCAACCGCCAGCAGGATCTACCAAGAGATAATGTGTTCCACTCTAGTATTATGTCAGCGGCTTGCCAATCCTTTTCCCCTAAAACATTTGTAAAAACACTGGAAATACCTATGAAATTTATAAAACAGCTCCTAAAACATCTGCTTAATGTCCTTTCCTTCAAATATAAAAGACCTCCACATTTAAGGGTCTTTTGCTATGGGTACAAGGGAGAGGTTGAGGAAGAGGTAAAAGGTAGGACAACTTCTATCTTTTCAGTTGCTATGTTACAAAATTTAGATGACTACTACTCTAGAGATTAAATACAGACTTTACATAAACAATCAGAACAATGGAAATAAACCATAACTGAAGCCATATAAAATCCTTATCAGGTCAAGTGACGGTATATTAGGAAAAACCATATATGTTATATAGAAGATAATATACACAGATTTTAAGTTATTTTCCCCCTTAAAAGTCACTGTCAGTAGGATCACAGTCTTACTGTACAGACAAGTGACTGAAATATTTGAAATTACTAATGGGGCAAATTGAGGTTAGAGAAGCAAAATGTTATCAAGTACACCTTTGCACATGTCTAAAATACGACTTAAATTAAAAGCCTTGTGCATTCTCCTACATACTCCACTTGCAACCTAAATGGAATATCACAGACAGTATACAAAGTGGGCACTTCTAATCTAGTTAGTGTAACTATGCTACAGAACAGCTATCTTACAAAGGAGATTAAGTTCAGATGTTTAGAAACTTTAAAAATAAGAGAAAGCTAGAAACTCTAAACAGCTACTTGAATGGAACTATAATCATCTTTTAGAGAGTATTAGACTAAACTCCAGTATTTGCTATGGTCATTGTATTAAAAGAAAGTTCTACCACACCTAAAGGATAAGGCATAGCCATCTACTAATTGGCATATTTGTTTATTTCTCTCAGTTTGTGAAAAGGTCCTTATTTGTGTAAGCAGCAAAACAAACTCCAACTGAATGATTGCTATATGCAAAAGATCTGAAGGCAATTGCCTCTGCAGTGAACTTTACAGTTCTCAAGAGCACACACGCAACATGCTATCTGAAAAAAGTTACTAACTGAACTACATGTATTAAATACTGAAAAAAGTTTTACATTTTTATTATAATTTATTTTATTTAACAATCTAAGAAGTTTGCAGCCATCAGAAGTTCCAGTGCAATTTCAGGTGCAATTGGGAATTCAGGAATCTCCGTAGAGCTGTTAGTATAGCGGACCTTGTAGGTGAAATACATGCATACTTTGGATAGGACATGGGATGGGATCTCTCTAAAATTGACCTCATTTGTTTCATTTTCTGCAAACTGACCTGTAGAAAGAAGAAAACAACACAAAAGAACACTAAAACAGAAGTCAAAATCTCAATTCACTGCAAAATGAAACAACTTACCATATTAATACAATGCATTCTAAATAGACCAGCCTAAGTCTCATCTTCCAGGGTATTAGATTCTTCATTGTAAAGCAGGATGTGCCACATTCAGAGCCCTCAAGAATATTAAGGCATTAAGCATTATGAAATGTTTATTTAGGCTGCAGCCTATCAACATTATTCTGAACAATTACACCAGAAATTCGCTTTCTATAGTGCCTATAACCATGAAACCCGGATGATACAAAAGTTAGGAACCTATGGTTAGTCTCACAGGTTTTCTATTATTTTTGTCTCCCCCTTACATCTTTGGACTTTCAACTCATTCAACTGAAAGGCAATAAAAAAAGACTAACATTAACTCCATGTTTATGGGAGACCAGCAATGTTTGGTTCCCACTATTTCTGTGGGCATCTCCTCCTAGCTACAAAGCAGAGCTATTTACTAATGTCTACACAGATTTGTGTAGAAATATCTGCATGCACTGAAGCCAATCTGGCTTGAATTCTAGTACAGGAACAGTTGTAAGCGAAGATGTTAGCATAAAAAGAAAGAGAAAATGTTAGCATATTGGGCAAGTCACACCATTGAAACAAAAGACTTACACATCAGTGAAATTATGACCTACTGAACTAGACAGCAACAGTACTTTTCCTTGTGACCCATTTATCTTGTTAATATTTATACAAAATATTCTTGACTGCTGAGTCCTTCACAGAGTCAGCTTCTAGCCCTCTAGGCAGGCTACTTTGCCTTTTATTCCTTCACACTGAGTGAATTCAAAGCAGGTCTTGTAACTACTCTTCCTCTTAGATGCCTGGGAGGCTGACATGGACACAAAAAACTACATATTTTCAAATGCAACCACTAAAATGACACTAAGAATTTTAATTGCTCAGTTTGCCCAAGCATTACTAAGTAATTCAAAATATATTAAACCAAAAGATCTCTCCAGTTACTCCCCTCACCAGAATCTAAAAGAGAACATAAGAATGACCATATTCATCTCCAAGCTCCATGCAGCCTACTGCCCAACCACTCAAGTGGCCAAAGGTAAACACACAGGATGAGGGTACAGAAGAGAGAAAGCACTTGTGTAAACTTCTCCCTGTTCTCTTCCCCATCCTTTTGGTCTTCAAAAATTAGTTCAGACACTTCTTAAACCACAGGTAGTCTCACACATTCAGTAACATGTGAGGTCCTTCCCTCCTGTAAGTTTGTCTACCCTTGCCTCAACCTTCAGCTAACTTTCATCACTAAGCTCAGGAACTCCTTGCCATAGGATGCTGTCAACCAACAGTAGGCAGCAAAGCACCACACAGCTGCTTGCTCATCTGCCCCTGCTGTGGGAGGACAAGGGAAGAGAAAAGGAACAGGAAAAGCAAGAAAACTTGTAGGTTGAGAGAAGAAAGGAAACAAAACAAGTGACGCAATGGTAATCACCACCTCCCCTGGGCAGGCTGATGACCAGCCAGTTCTCAGGCAAAGAAGGCTCACTTCCTTTCTTTACACCTCTCCCTTTTTTACTTTGGAGCAAGACATATGGAATGTAGTATCTCTTTCAGTAATTCAGGTCATGTGTCTGGTTGTGATCCCTCCCAGCCTCTCTCACACCCTTCCTGTCTGGTTATTGAGTGGGGAAAGAGTGAGAAACAGAGGAGGCCTGAACAGCATGCAAACACCTTTCAGCATGACAAACAGCTACACCAGTGTGTTACTGGCTCTGTTTGGGTCACAAATCTAAACCACAGAACCCTGTGACCTGCAATGAAGAAAATTAACTCCATATGGAATACCAGAAGTTCTGCTGTGGATGTGGCAATAAAGAATTATCAGCTCTCATTGGTTTTGAACTCAGCAGCTCCACGTTTCATATCATACCCTCAAGCTCTCATACCATGGGAAACTAGTAGCAATGCAAGACAGTGTAAGATCCCCAACTGCCCAAAAAGCAGAGTCCAAATTTAAGTCTGGTACCACAATACCCCAACAGAGATGACTGTTCTGTTGGAAACAGGAACTAGGCAGATGTGGAAAAGTTATCATTTTTTTCCAACTTTAACTTACTTTGTGATAAAAATTCAAACTGCCCAGAAGTGAAAACAAAGAAGGTAAAGGTACTGAGTCTTCTGTACATACCTGGTCCACTCAACATAGCTTTTATTGTTCCTGATGTTAATGCATGTTCTCTTTTTACAATGAACTCATGGCCATCAGAGGATATTAACTTCACATACATAGCATCTGGGCCCTCACACCCACCATATGTTTTCTCTTCTCCATCTGTAATGGAAAACAAGAGAATGATTTCAGAACACAATATACTGATTCACATTACTAGGAATGCAAGTTGCAGTCTTTTCTATGACTACGTTTGCAGACTGAAGAACACAATACAACCAGAAATGAGACAGAAGCATTTTGCATATTTGAAAATGACTTTTCTGAAGTAACAAGCAATGTGTTTTAAAGTAAGTAATTTTTCAAAACTTGGAATTTTTTTATTAACATCTCTCCATCATAAATTCTGACATGATTTTTAAAATCTACATTGGAATGAAATTTTCATTTAGACATTCTCAAGTCAATGGAACATGCTACTGCATCTTTCTATTAAATCCACATGTTTTTCATACTAATACTTGTTTGTCCTTGCAGCAAAGCTCAAAGTTAACTAAACACATATCTGAAAAATATACTGAAAAATACAGATGGCAAGGAAAGAATGGTTTCTTTAAAACTGGTAAGAACAAAAACAGTCAACATTCCTGCACTGAAGAAATGACATGAAATAAGATTCATCCTCCCTGACTGCCCAACCAGACCCAGAACCACGCAGCATCAGTGCATACCTGTTTTGTGGCCTTTAGCAGAAAGCATGGAAAGTGCAAAAGCACTAAACCCAGGGAAATTTGAAAATTCTCCCCACAGCAGTTTGACTGTGCTTTTTCTGTTTCCCTTCTCCCTTCCGTTTCACTGAATACCTGCTCTCTACTTTGTTTCTCCTGAAGGCTTAATCTCCCTTCACTTTTGGCACCTTTTTTATTGTATCCCAAAAGTGCTACTTTTAAAAGTTGAATTACTGTTGCCAGTATAGCAAATAAAACATTCATCCAATCAAGTTACTTTGTGAATTTGAACTTAAAATTGAATTATTACGTAGTTATTGCCAAGTTTAATGAAGTACTGCCAGTGCCAAACATGCTATAATACAGTCAGAGAAAGTATAGACAAAACCAGAATCTGTCCAATCCTGTTTCACTAACCAGTCATTTGTTGAGGCAGAAACAACAGTTTAAGAGATGTAGTTGTATCACACACGATGTAACTTATCAGAAATCAGTCTGTATCATGGTCTCTGAGGCAGAATTCAACAGGCTGACTTTAGTTAACAAACAAACAAAGGATTATCTTAAAAAGTACACAGTGAAATTTTCTTGCTTGAAGTTTAGTGCTATAAAAGACTAAAAGCTTTCCTATTTTAGCATACATTTTCAGGACTATGCATGTTAAGCAAGTGAATTTTTTGTTAGAATAGATATGCTCCGAACAAATCATCCAATAAATGAACAATCACTTGAAAAAATTATCCTACAAAACATTTTTAGGAAGTTTGAGGCTACAAGAAAAAGTGACAAGATCAACATTTAAGGTCTTAGAATCTACGTCCTCTACCAATGTGAGAGGGAAAATGTTTCAAAGCATACAAAAAAAGGAAACACTTTAAGACTATGAACTTACCCATTCTCTTCTTATAAAAAAAATTTGTTTCTTTTCAACTGCAGATTTTGCAATAGGAGCGTCTGAAAAAACACAAGTGGCAATATTTTGAGTCAGTAGTACAATTTTTAAATTCCCCTTATTAGTCTTTATGTTACCATAAACACTCTTCCAAAAAGAATATGATGATAGACAACATGCAGTGTTGATGAGCAGTGTGTTTTGAAAACAGGAAACCTATGAAGTTCATCCATGGGAAATGCCAACCCTTGACCTTAGCACCTCCAGTCCTGTTTGAAGGCCAGCTTGCTGGAAATCAGCTTTGCACAAATAGACCTGGGGGTGCTGGTGGACAAGTTGAGCAGGAGCCAGCAGTGTGTCCTTGCAGCAAAGACAGCCAGCAGCACCCTGGACTAAATTTAAGAGCACTGCCAGAGGGCTGAGGCAGGCGATCCTGCCCCGCCACTTGGCACTGCTGGGACACATCCGCAGTGCTGGGTTCAGAAGGACAGACTGAAGGGAGTCCTGCAAAGGGTCACACAGATGACCAAGGGATTGAAGCACTTGTCATACAAGGACAGGCTGAGAGAACTGGGGCTGTTTAGGCCAGACAAGAGAAGGCTCAGGGATCAGTCTAATCAGTATGCACTAAATACCTGGCCTTCAACCTGTCCTTCACAGAAGATTGACAGTTCCCAACATCACCACCAATACCACCAAGATAATCTACTTCACACATATAATGTAGGTATAGTTAACCAGGAGCTTCCTCAGGTTATACACTGATATCCAGCTTCCTGCATGTGTACTTCTCCATGGAAAGGAAGTTAGAGTTGGAGAAATGGAAGCACTTATTTGCAAAACAAATCTGGTATGTTCAGATAAAACATTTATTTCTTTACAGCAAACTGCATCTCTGCTGTCTAAAAGAAAACTTTGGAAGAGAAATTCTGGACCTGCTGTCCTAGAATTCCTTTCATATCAACAGCCACCCTGCAAACATTAACCCAGTACAAATCAATGATACTGCTGTGTGTCCCCAGATTCAGGAAAACAGCACCAGTGATTCTAGGTGGTCTCCCAGCTGATACTCAGGGTTGAGGGCAGCAAAGAGAGCAGAATAGAGGCCACACCCCACATTTGCTCCCTCCCAAGTTTCTGGTAAAAGTTTAGCAAAAAATGTAAGCAAGCTGAGGAAGCTGCACGATTTGGAAGAAGTACTACAGACACCTCTTCACTACTGCTGATCACTTCTGCACAGCACTTTGATGCTGTTCATTCCATCTGTCTTTAGTTTTCAGTTGTCTTAAGAGAAATGAGCAAAAATAATCCTCCACTTACATTGTTGCTTCCTTTGAAAATGATCCTGACTTTACAGAACTGTCTCTAAAAAATATTTTCCTTACCACTGGTATAAGGAACATCTTAACCTGTCCTCTTGCAGGTGAAAAGTTCCCAAATATAAGGCACATTGGAGAATGTTCTGTGAGAGTTAATTTGAGTATACTATAATAGAGATTCCCTTACATGGAGTGTTGAATGCTTTCATCACTTTCAGTAATTTCAGGAACTCATCTAAGGAAATTACATTTGGGTGCTGGGACAGTGAGGGCCCAACACTGATGGGATCTTTCACCCTATTTCAACAGTTTTTGTAAATGGAAATCAGTAATCTTACTGGATAGTATCTATTGCTCAGGAACTGAAGAAATCCCTCACATTATCACTTCTATTTTGCAGAAGAGGATCACTAGTAATACTTCTTTTTCTAGCCACAAAACCATTTGCTACATTCCAAAAGAGTAGTAAAACCACCTATGATTTATAAATAAATAAGACTTGGGGGAAAAAAAAAGAAAAACAACACAGAAGTGATACAACTCTTTGGAAGTGTTGGTGATGATAAAATGTGCCTTGGCTTACAACACAAATAATGCCAATAAACACAGGAATAAAGGCTAGTTAGGGGGAATGCAGATATATTAAGACCTTGCAAGGTAAAAGCGTAACTTGAGGAAGCTAATACATTGAAAGACTGAAAATGCAGAACTGAAAAAGTCTACACAAAAAAATTCTATGTCACAAAAATACAGAGTATTTTAATAAATCAAAGGTACTATCATATGATTAGAGAGGAAAAAAATACAGTAATTAACAAAGAAGAAAAAATTATCAGGCTCAGTGGTCTGAATTAAATTGTACTAAACAGTAAAGCAGGATAAAAATACAGTAAGCCTCTGTAGTTCTAGGGCACACTGAATCTAGTATTTAAAAAATTAATCAGTCATTTTCTTTGGGAAAAGGAAACTCAAGATGTAATCTGTGCTCAGAATATCATCTGGGGTCAAATAAATGTGATGAGAGGTAACCTTAAAATGAGAAAGAGCCTTTCCACAAGAATACAGTATGGTGTTGCAAACATAGAACAATTGGACTACAAAAGAACTACTAGTTCCTCCAAAAAAAATGTTGATTTTTTTTTAAACAAAGCTGCCAGAAAAAAATAGGCAGATTTGGATGAGACAGAACTGGAAAGCATTGCAACAAAAGCGTGACAAAATGTAACACAGACAAGTGACCAGACGAAAAACAGTGTACTAGAAGCCACATGAAATGAAGTCATATGAAATCAAGACTCCTGCATGAAGGGACCAATACAATCTTCTTTCATGTAGTCAGGGCTTGTTATTTTGGGCTATAGTCATTCTGTGGTCAACTATAAACTGACAGCAGCTCTACAGGGGCAAAAGAGAAAAAAAAAGGCAAGGGGCAAAGAGGCAAATGCACATTGAGGATTCTTTTTCAGTAAAGATAGGGAACATGAGCAATCCTACCCATGAGCAACAGCTTATCTGGAATACCACACACAATTTTGAATTCCTTTTTCCAAGAAAAAGAAGTTTGAATTACAAGAACTACAG
This sequence comes from Polioptila caerulea, assembly GCA_013397295.1. Classification (NCBI taxonomy): domain Eukaryota; kingdom Metazoa; phylum Chordata; class Aves; order Passeriformes; family Certhiidae; genus Polioptila; species Polioptila caerulea. The sequence continues at coordinate 158,457 of VYXF01008659.1, forward strand.
AGAGGACCTACTGATATGACCAAAAAGCCTGTGTATAAAAGAAAAATTAATCTTCCTTATTCAGCTTAGCAAAACTGGAATGAAGATAAAGGTAAGAATTCATTAAAAGGATAAACATCAGTGGGAAAACTATGCCAAGATAATACCTCAGTTTAAGTTAAACTAATGAATGTAAACAAACAAACAAAAAAATTATAGTGCTATTCCAGAATCCAAATTTGGTTCTGGATATGGAAAACCCCAAACATTCCACTGCCAAAAATAAAAGATGCAGAAAAGCCAACCTGCTTTTAAGAAAAAGACATAATATATTCCAATATATGATGCATTTGACATGTTTGCAAGGGACATAATGAGTTTCACTCAGTTTCCATTCTGATGCAGTGATGTGACAATAAAAAAAACAAACATGAATACTATTAGCAATATAGATTTATTCCTGACAAAACAGCCAACAGCAGAGAACCCAGAAAAATCAGAGAGCCAATGTAACAAATGAGGAGAAAAGAAAAACAAGAAACTCAGGAACCCTAAAAACTAAAAAAGCCAGTAATGGTTCCTCTTCTGGATCAAGAAGTGTTCAGTCTGTCATGACATTGTATGAAGATCAGAACATTTTCAAAGCCAGAGAAAAATGTATACAGAAAATAAATCAAAAGAATATACTGAAATACCTGCCCCAAATTCTCACTTGTGCATATAGGGACTACAAACAGAACATGGAGGGAAATTTTCTGCAGCTCTTTTTTAATTGACAGTGGCATGGCCTTAGGTTTTAAATAATAGGTCAAGGAAAGTCAAAGAACCTTTTATGTTGTCTTCCAAGAAATCATTTTCTCTCAGTGTATTTCCAGTGTAATGTTTATTGCAAAATATATGACTGTATTTTCCTCCTGTATACTGAAAGCAGCATAAACAACAAGACAAAAGGAAGAACGAGACAGATTTTTGAACATGCCTGGTAATTACCTATATTTTAATTACTTTTCCACATTTTATAGTTGCCCTGTTTGACTTCACCAAGACCACACCAATGCAGCAGTCAGGATAAGAATAATCCAAGTTTTGTTAATGTGTACTTTTTACATATTTTTGACTTGACTATTTCAGACTCCTGCAAAGAACCACTAACTTATGTTGAAGTACATTCACAATTCCATTTGCCCTTCAAGAAGCTTATGTGGCATTACCATAAGGTAGCTCAGCTCCCTGACTTAAATCTCCAAAAAGCACATATATTAGGTATTACTGTTCTTCTGCTTTGCCTCTTAAAAAAAAAAAAAAAAAAAAAAAAAGGAAAAAAATCATTTTTTAAAAA
>VYXF01008659.1:164346-211024 GCA_013397295.1 Polioptila caerulea
CCGCTGCCGCCGGCGGGCCCCAGCAGGTTCTGTGTGGGGGCTGTGGGGACGGGGTGTGGGAGCGGGGAGAGCCTTCGTGCTCCCCGGGGAAAGGGCGGCGGCCCTGGGGTCCGCGATTTTGGCCTGAGGGGATTTTGAGGAGGAAAGCAAGGTGCTCCTTGGGGCGTACCTCTTCTGTTACGCTCAGGTGAAACCCCACGTGGAGTGCTTTGTCCAACTGTGGGGGCCCCCATCGACCTGCTGGAGCGAGTCCAAAATGACTGGAGCACCTCTCCTACGACGAAAGATTGAGGGAGTTTGGTTTATTTAGCCTGAGGAAGAGAAGGCTTCGGGATGACCTAATTGTGGCCTTCCAGCACCTGAAGGGAGCCTACAAGAAAGTCGTGTAGGGAAAAGGGACTTTTACAAGGGCATGAAGTGCCAGGACGATGGGGAATGGATTAAAACTGAGAGTAGGTTTAGCTAATCTAAGATATTAGGAAAATAAAATCTTTTCTGTGAGGGTGGTGAGGCACTGGAATAAGGTTGCCCAGAGAAGCTGTGGATGCCCGAACCCTTAAGGTGTTTAAGGCCGGCTTGGATGGAGCTTGGAGCAAACTGGTGTAGTGGAAGTTGTCCCTACCCGCAACAGGGCTGTTGAAACTGGATGATCTCTAAGGCCCAGTTCAGTCCAGGCCATTCTATGATCAAACCGAGATGTGATGAGCATAGTGCCATAAATGTCTCCCCACAAAGCTGTGTGTAAATCGATTGCTCCTCAATTATCAGTAAAGGGGTTGCAAATATTTCGTGCTAATTTGGGATATTTACATGGAAAGTTATTAAAACAGTCAGGCAGCATACTAGTTGGTGTTTTTGGCCTGCTTTGGAGTGTAACCTAACTTTAATCAAAAGTTTGAAATGCTGGGGATGGGTTCAGGGCAAGGAGAAGCTTTATGTGAGTATATACATGTACATATACATATATATGTGTGTGTATGTGTATGTGGATGGATGGGTAGATATAGGGTGTAGTACTGATGTTCCTTATTCCTGTACTGGTTTTATCTTTCAGGTTACATCTTTTCAAGGAGTGGCTGTTCGCAGCCTCAGCACATCCTCCCCTCATGATCACCCAGAACATGGAAGATTAGTTTATAAAGGAAATTTGGCAAAGGCAGTGTTGGGTATGTTACTTGAAGCGGTTTATATTGCCCTCTTTTGTTGTAGTAGTTTTAACAGTAGTAACTTTAAAATGGACCAGTAAAAGTGAGTGTTCTTCTTTCCAAATTTGCCAAATTCTGGATCATACGTACATCAAAACAAACAAAGGTGGTGGTGGTGGTGCTTGGTTTCTGCTTCTCTGCTTGGGTGTGCGTGGAGCTCTGCTCCTCTCTGTAACCCCTCAGACTTCTTTGGCTTCTCTTGCAGCCCTTGGGGGTGACTTACCCAGCCCAGTTAGCAACACTGATGAGCTGTAGCTGCTGTTTACGTTGTGTGTGCTTGGAAGTGTTCCTGAAATGCTTCCCAGGCACGCAGGTATTATGATGAAGCGCTCCATCTGTAATGAGGCTTTGCAAATCTTTCTTTGGCCAGTTAATGTTACATAGACCTAGTGACAAGTAAAGCCACTGGATGTTTTCTGATACATATCTTTGAAATGTTCCTGACATACTTATTTGTCGCAGCATCTTGGGCTCCTGGTTTTCACAATAGCTTAAGGACTGTGACTGGTCCACTGCACTGGCTACTGTCTTTCAAGCCAAATGCAAAGTGGGTGGGGAGTACTTGTTAATATTTAGTAACCCAGGGTTTATGCATGGTGGTCAAGCTGGCTTCTTTGTAGTACACACTGAGTGTCAACATTAGTTGTTGATGAAGAGAGAAATTCCCTGTCTGCCATCTCTTCAATGAGCATCATTACACGTGTCCATTAATGGAGTCAAGTCTCATTAGAAATCAGTTTTTCTACCTGTGAAGTAAAAGCTTCATATGTATGCATAGCAGCTAATAGCTGACTGCATCACTGAAATAGAGCCAGCTTCGATAAACCAAGCATGAAGGTACAAACAAATCAGAACAGTGGCAACGGGTTGAGCTTTCAATGGTTTCTCCACAAGCTTAAAAAAAAAAATGGAAAGGGATTTTCAGTAACTTCATCAGTTCAAGTAATGGCATTGTTATGTGGTAGAAAAATATTCATAATTATAGAGAAAATTTTGCTCTTAAGTGTTAACCTTCGTTTTCTTTGATTTCTTCTATGTAGGTGTGAAGTTTTTCTCTTATTCCACCAGCATATTCAACCTGTTCATGATGCCCTACATCATGCTCAAAAGTGGTATCGGAGTGGAAAGCCTGCTTGTCCAAGCTGCCTTTTATGGGCTGATCGGGATTTTTACATTTGTAACTCCAGTTACTTTGCATATCCTTACAAAAGGTTATGTGATCCGGCTCTATTATAAAGACGAAGCGGACACCTATACAGCCATTACCTACAATGCCATCTTGGCAGAAAAAGTGACTGTTTTCCATCAGAAAGATGTAAAGATTCCAGACATCACCAAGATGTTTACAACATTTTACGCTAAAACTAAATCAATGCTTGTTAATCCTACGCTTTTCCCAAATCCTCAGGATTATAACCATCTCATGGGCTATGACAAATCCTCGTTTTTCAAGTTTGAGGATTTAGAGGAGGTAAAGGAAGCTGATGAAAGGAAATAATTTGAAGATAATGTATTGTTGTCCATAATGAAGCACTATATATGTGAAAGAATGTAAAAATCTATTACCCTAAGTTAAGTATCAGGTAGCTGGAGTTTTCTGTATGCATTTTGGAATGTATAAAAAGAGACACTTTCTAAAAAGTATTACGAACAATATGAGGATTTCTTTAGAGTTAATAACATAAAATACACTTAAAAAAGGAGATGCTTAGCCCTGTCTTTTGCTTGTTTATTCTTGGTTTGAATTTTCTTGCTAGCTTTCCAGAGTACTGTAAAATGCAGGAGCTGTCTCACCATCTCTGTGTCAAAAGAAGCCATTCATGATAGACAAATCATCAACACTCTTTGCCTATCAAGGATGTAGTTAAAATGCTAAGCTTTAAATATTAGTAGTACTTAATGTAAAAATACTGGGCTTTTTGTCACTGCTGGTGGTGGTGTAAAGGGGGTGACCATGGCTTTCCCTTCTTTCTGTGAGACCATCAGTAGACAGGAGGAGTCTCTGGAAAGCAGACAGGTATTCAGGTGAATTCCTGCTACAGCCTCCTCCTGAAGGAGAGAAGAACATGGGGAGAATGGCTGTGTATATAGAGAGCAATAAGTTCTAGCTACTCAACCCACTCCAAGCAACCCTGTCCCCAAAGGTGGAGAGCAGGAAGCCTCTCTTCTTGGGCACGGGAAAACACTGTGGCATAAGACTTGCTCTGTGAGCATCCTGCTGACAAGAGATGCTGAGTTTGAATTGACAAAGAAAATTCTAGCAGCCAGTGTTTAAAATGCATTCTGTTAGCATTTATGTAAGGTGGGGAAGCACTTGTGTCTTTAGGGAACACATCTCTTGATTTTCAGCACTGCAAAGAAAGCCACCTTTCACTCAACTAAAAAGCGGGCCCGGTCTTTTTGTGGTACTAGACTGGTTCTTCTCCCTTCAGTATGTAGAGGTTGGATTTAAATTTTTTAGCCCAAGGCACATAAACTGACAGATACTTGTTTTCAAAGAATGAAGGGCCTAAGTATTTTGAGAAATAAAAATTACTGAATTGAAAAAAAAAAACACCCAAATTAAGACTAATCCTTTTGTATTAGCAGTGCCCTTTGCAATAAGAAAATATGATGCTTGATACTAGTCATCCTGATCCTCCAAATAAAAAGTTACAGCTAACTTTCAAGCTGCTTCCTAAGTTGTAGCTGAAAAACTGTATTTAAAAGTCTAAATTACTCTTAATAATAGTCTAAAATGCTATTATTTCAATTTCCTTTTGTAGGATGACACCACAGATGACATTGAACCAGAGTTTTGAATGCTGTTTTTATGACTGCCATCAGTGTACTTGCTTAGTAATTAAAAAGCAAAAGGTCCCATCCCAATATTTTTGAGGCAGTTTTTTTGTGTTGGCACAACTATAATTTTAAAAGTCTGATAGTCTCATTAAGCCAGTATCATTCCATGGGTAGCAATAGTATATAAATTTTTTATAAAATTATATTGAACATGTGAGGTTCAATTTATATTGAACCAAAAAAATTCTGATCACCTGTCCTCATTGAAATATTTTACACCTAGTTAAAAGTAATCTTTCCATGTCTGATACATTCACTGCTTTTGGTGCTTGCATTGAAAGTGAAGTTGATTTGCAATGACAAATATAGGAAGAACAGGAAATTGAGTTTGCTGGAGAATGTAAAGGAAACACCCCAGATTTATATTTATGTACTCCATAGGCAATATCAAAATCCTCATCTTTTTCTTCTGACTGCAAAAAGTTTTCATTTCTAAATTTGAGATTTGACCAATTCAGAATTAAGCAGCAAGAGTAAGATATCTCCATGCCAGTGGCTAAATTTCTGTCTGTGGAAGATAATATTATTTCTTCTGCTCATGTTCTGGTAACGAAGAGCAGGTGAAGCTAGTAGGTGGCTTTCTGACACACAGATGATTAAAAATAATATTAAAGAATCCAGAATTCTACCAGAAGATAGGTGATGATTCTGGCTGGGATATAGTCTCAGAAAAAATATTTAATACTTCCAATGTGCAACTTGAAAATAGTGGGGTAGTACTTTTATATTAGGAAAAGAGAAGACCATACTTACTGAATACACTCAATATTCTACCTGCTTCTGCTTTGTTTGCTGCTGCACTTAGATTGTGGACTTGGACTTGTAGGACCATTTAGGTTGGAAAAGACCTCCAAGATCATTGGCTCCAACCACTCACCCAGCTCTGCCAAGTCCACTGCTAAACCATGTCCTTAAGTGCCTCATTTCTGTATCTTTTAGATACCTTCTGGCATGGTAACCACTTCGCCAGAGAGCCTGTACCAATGCTTGACAGCCCTTTCATGAAGAGATCTTTCCTAATATCCAGGCTAAACATCCCCTGGTGCAACTTGAGGCTGTTTCCTCTTGTTCTTTTGCTTGTTACTTGGGAGAAGAGACAGATCCCCACGTTGCTACAACCTGCTTTCAGGTTGTAGGGAGTGATAAGATCACCTCTGAGCCTCCTTTTCTCCAGACTGAACAACCCCAGTTCCCTGAGCTGTTTCTCATAAGTCTTGTGCTCCAGACCCTTCACCAGTTTCACTGCCCTTCTCTGGATGCACTCAAAACCTTAATGTCCTTTGTGTAGTGAGGGGCCCAAAAATGAATCTAGGACTTGAGTATACTTGCACATAGGTGACTGGTTTAGATCCCTGGAATTGTTGAGAGCAGTTATTCATGTTAGAATTAAAATAAAGGAAAGGAATTGTAATCCGAAAAGACTTCAAGATGTGTTTCTTCTTTTCTCTGGGTTCTCCGTCTGTCTTTTATATTAAGATACTTTGTAGTGCATTGTGTTCATTTCCAGGTGGGAAGCTCTGAAATACTTGGTGCCCTGCTATGGTAGAAAATGTGCATAAATCAGAGCAGGCCCCCTTGCTGCTAACAAATCCTGCAAGAGAATCAACTGTGGTGTGAGTGGTGTAGTAAACAAATTACTACCAGGTAATTCCCAAAGTCTGTTTAACAACCCTAAAACTACTATAATAGTAAACTATTATTTCCTTCTAGTGTATTTTTCTTCAGTTTCATACACTTGGTGAAAACCAGTACTAAGTGCAGAAGTATTACTGCCTGCTAACATTTTCATCCCTGGAAGGTGCTGCTATTTCATTGGGTGTAGGTAACTTGTACATGATATGGAAGAAATTATTTATGAGATCTAGAGAATGTGCTTGTACATGTGGAGCTTCTGAAGGAAATACTGATGTAGGAGCCCAGTTTTCTGAAATAAGTGATTCACAAAGTGTCTTACTTGAAAGGCAACACCTACAGTGAAGGCTGACAGCTCCAGCAAGCTTTTCAGGACCAACCAATCACTTGTCCATAGCAGCTGGACACGTCTTACCCTGGTCCCACTTTCTCTCAGTCTGGTATGAAGAGCAGGGATGTATCACTATGTGTTTCAGCAGTACTGTGGCCAGCAGGACCAGGGCAGTGATTTCCCCCCTTGTCACTGGTGAGGCCACACCTCATGTACTGTGTTTGGTTCTGGGCCCCTTAATTCAGAGGGGGCATTGAGGTTCTGGGGCGGGTCCAGAGAAGAGCAATGAAGATGGTGAAGGGTCTGGAGGGTAAGTCCTGTGAGAAGCAGCTGAAAGAACTGGAATTGTTCAGGCTGGAGCAAAAGAGGCTTGGGGGGACCATATCTGAGAGGAGGCTGTAGCCAGATGAGGGTCACTGATCAGCCAGGCAACCAGCAAGAGGATGAGGGGAAATGGCCTCAAGCTGTGCCAGGAGAGGTTCAGGTTGGCCATCAGGTGGAATCTCTTCATAGAAGGGTGATGAGACATTGGAGCAGGCTGCCCAGGGAAGTGGTGGAGTCACTGTCCCTGGAGGTGTTCAAGGAAAGACTGGACATGGCATTCAGTGCCCTGGTCTTGTTGACACAGTGGTGTTTGGTCATAGGTTGGACTCGGTGATTTCAGAGATCTTTTCCCACCTAGTTAATTCTGTGATTTGGTATGAAATTACTGAAGCCTCCTTCCTAGATGCATTCTTCTATCCCCTTCCAGCCTTAAAAGCTTCCACTAAAGGTCATAGATGACTTTTTTTTTTCTTTTCCCTTTGAAGAACAATCAGGATATATGCAAATTTTTCTTTTCAGTCTTTGACTACATGCTATTTTCTTGCTGGTGACTCTCTCCCTTTCTCAAGTTTTTTGCTTTGTCCACATTATTATTCATTAGTCCCTATCTGTTCTTAATTATAAAGTACAAAATTCCTTGTCATTCTTTAAAGTTATTTTTTAAATTAAATTATCCAACAACCCTCATGCTTTTCTTGCAAATGTAAAAAATTTTGATGTGAAAATGATCCCTTTTTGATACTTCAAAGAGATCTGTAAAACTCTGAGGTACTTCACACTCTTAACAACACTATGTAGAATTAAAAGGTAACTAATTTGACTGGAGCTTGCTTTGTTAAAAACCAAAGTCATCACATTGACAAAGATGAAGAAAATCTGTAAATTTTTACATGGTACCGTGAGGGCCCAATTTAGGTGATGGAAACTTCATGAAAATCTCTTTGTGCTGTAAAAATTAAGAGCAGACATGAATTATTACCACTGCTCAGTATAACTTAATAGGGTGGAAACTTGGTAAACTGCTGTAATTTGGTTGCTCTGGAGTTCTGTGGCCACACCACAAATTTCTTCATGCCTCATACCATGGATTTCTTCATTCCCCCACGTAAAACGTAGCCTGCTGCAGCCTGCATGAGAAATGGGACAAGTGTGCTTAGCTATGAGTTGGATCCACTATAACAAGATTATCCCAGAGCTACACAGACCTCAGCAAGCAGCTATTTTAAGCTGGGAATAACAGAGAACAAGAGCAAACAGCCAGAAAACATGTCCAGCTGTCTTCCTTTCTAGAATTCCAGGGTGGACAGTGTTGCTGTGGTGTGCTTACTGTGAGCCTCAGGTAGGACACAACCCTTTCTTATCCATTCATCCTCTGATTTCTTTTTTGACAATTTTAATAGTTTAATGAATACTTTAGGGTACAACTCTAAGTTTTAGTCCTAAACGTGGCTTGCAGAGAAGTAACCATAATGCTATTGGCAAGAGGCAGGGATTTCCAACATAATGGTTTGCACAGGAAAATCATACCACCTGGTATGTATTTGCTACATTTTAATAGTCTTCAGTGGTGTAATGTCAAAGTATTCAGATCAAACCACTAAGCCAAAGTTCATACAGCATTTAACAAAATATATTCAGAGTAATGCACACCACTTTTTCTATATTTCAAAACCTCTTTGGTTTCTTACTCAAATGCTGCCAACTCACCACAGGATATGTGCCAGTGCACTGCTCTTGCTTTGGACACCCATGGCACTTTCAAGCACTTCATCAGTTGCCTGTAGAGGAAATGAATCCTCTACCTCTTTATTGTATCCCTGGGCATGACTTTCTACTTCCACTATAAACATTGTCGAAATAGGTTGAGGGGATTTGAGAAGAGCCTACAGTTTTCTATTCTTCATGCTGACAGCTGAGTATGTTTTTATTTTGTGAATGCAGTCTTATACCTTATATAGAGCCCCTTTATGTTATATTACAGCATCAACCCTAAACCCAAAATCAGAAGGAATAAATGTCTGCCCCAAAAGGTGCAAAATTATCTACTTCAAAAGCTCATAAATGGTCCTGCAAGGAATATTATTATTGCTTTATTTAATAAATGTGGTTAATGTCTTAAAAGAGTTTTCCATTAAAGTGAAATTTTGTTACCTGCCAAAGCTAGGACATAATCTTTAATTCTATGTGACTAACACTTTGAAATGGAGTACCTTCCCCTGCTGTACTGCTGTACTGTTATTTGTTTTTCTGTGATGGGATATTATGATCATGTATATTATAAATCTTTCCTGAGGGAGATTTTAATGACTTATAAGTGCTTATCTCATCTGCAGCCAACAATCCAAATACAAGGTTATTTTTTTGAAAAGCAATCACAAGTAAGTGAAGAACTTTTTTGATGTATTGAGAAGGAAGATAAAAATATCATTAATTATTTTAGGTATTTTAATCACAAATCACGGAGGAAATGGAATAAACTTCTATTCTCAGCATCTCAGATGTAAAGAAATTAAAAGTCATAAGTGTGAAGTTCTAAATTCTTTAGACTTGAATTTATGTACTGTTAATTGGATATGAGAGCTGTTTTCTACGAATATACTTGCAAAGTATTTCAAAATAAATGAAGTATTTCACTGATAAAACCTCAGTGAAGCAACATTATTGTGTAACTCTTTCCATTTCTCTTTCCTTTTCACCTTCCTTCTGGATTGGAATGTATAAGAAAAAAGATTATAGTAAAGAATGAGGATTTAGTAAAATTGAAGTACATAAAACTTTATAGTCTTCTGCAGTGATCCTCATACTGAGTTGAAAGGAACAGACCAGGCCCTTTCACACCACTAGTGCACTACTTTGGGACTTTAGTGATCATCACAAGAGGTCACTTCTATGAATAGCATCGATGTTGGCATGAACAGCCACAAGCATCTAAGATGGAATTTGCTGAAAATATTTAAAAATAATTTAGGTTATTTTGATTTAATGACTATTTGACCAAATACAGCGGTCAAGGTTGTAGGTTTTATAATCACAGTCCTAAAGGATATTTTAGCTGTGATACCAGTAGTACTTATTATTCCTGTTTTCCCATTTAGCCAGCCACATCTTTTTAAGTTCAGCTTTCTTACGCTGACTTTTTAAAGCATTAGAATAGTCTTGATTTGTGCAATAAAAGTGCAATAAGGAAGGAGCAGGAGGTTTCTGCATGTATCTGTCTGTCCAAGCCACCAGGGGGGACTCATTCCTCATCTATAACTTTTCTGCTGCAAGTATCAGGAAAAAAATACCTATACTTGAACCAGGTCTAGAAAGTCAATTCAGCAGAGAGTTTGTCTTCGTTTATATCAAGAGAGCTTTATGTAAAATGTTGCCAATCTGCAGTGCTCTTTCCACTCTGCCCATGAGTGGAAAGATGTGACCAAGTCTGGCCACACAGGGACGCATGTTCAGCTGGGAAACCTTGCACTCAGGGGGGCACTTGCCACCTCCTGCCCACTGCAGACTCATCTGGGACTTGTGCTAAACCTGACAGAAGACTCAGCAGAGAGCCTGGCTTGGCTTCTCACGGATTAAACTCCTTCACATCACTGGTCATGGCTTTGTGGTTGAGAGGAGTATTTCCTAGGCTGTATGTGCAAAAGGTAGCTCTTCTTCAGTAGCTGCTTCATTGCCCCTTTGTGACTGTCTCACTGCTCCATTTCTTTTTTCCAACTATTACAGCCTTCCTGACTTTTTTCAATTTCACTTCATGTCTTACTATTTTTAAGCAAAATTTGTCTGTCTTGAAACAGAACTGTGTTATTGTTATGATCACAAAGAGCTTATATAGCATCCTGTTAAACAACAGCAAAAAATCTGTGTGTGATGTATGTAGTCTGGAGATCTGTGAGGAAAATCATATAATTTTGAACTCCCACTTAAAAGCCAAATACTGAAAATTTCTTAAAATTTTGAACTCTGTCAGGCCAGTGGGACTCTTCTTGTGGTTTATTGAAAGATTTGGAAATACTGAAGAGAATTCTCTAGCTGCATTAAATTTTCAAATTTTTATCTTACTTTGTGCTTTATTGCACGTAGTAGCTCATTAGTTGGTACTTTCAGGCACCTTTAATTCAATTTTCACCTTCCTTAGTTAATCTAGGAACTACCCCCATCTCTGGGCACAATCAGCCATGGTTTTGTGCATTATTATTCCTAAAATTATCCTACATTATTATTCCTAAATTATCTTTTGTGTTACATGTTCAGACTTTTGCCCTAATGTTTTGCTACTTTACCTTTATAATATGTAAAATATTTCCCTGGTATGCTCAGAATTTGTGAGAATCAAAACTTTTAGGCATTGTGATGGGGAATGGAGAGAGTCAGAACAATTGATTAAGTTGTACTTGTTGTGATTTTTATTGAGTTTCCTGCTTAGCAGGAAACAAACTCAAATACCTGTCTATTTTATGTATTGCTTCTTTCCTTAAAAGATAAATACAGTTCCTTATCCAAGAGAAGTCAGCAGACATATACACAAACCAAGAAGGTGACTTGTGAGAAAATGATTTGCTTAATTTCTGTAGGACATTCTTCCATTAAATTCAGTAGATTTCTGTATTTTATTATAGTGAGAAAAAAAATTTAGTTGTGTTTCCTGTCAGTTAGAGGGGGTTGTGCTCTCTTGAATGAGTTATTAGGCTTAATTTGATCTGTTCCTGTAGTTGGGACTAGCTGGCACCAGCTGTTTAGTACTGCTGGGTTTGTGCAGTAAGAGCTGATCCTGTTTAGTCCACAGGATTGATATAGCTGACACGGGCAAATATGTTATTCTTTGAATAATTTACTAACAGACAGAAATAATGGCATGTATCTAATACCAAAAGTGCTTTAAAAGTGCAGTTTTGACTGTGCTGTTTCAAACTTGAGTATCAAGATCTGTGGCCTGGAGTGTTTTCAGCATTGCAGGGTAAAATCAGGCTGTAAGCTACCTTGTGTTGTGACAGGAAGATCCTGTGTTCTTACAGAAACATGCCAGTCAAATCTGGAGAGCCTTTGCCAGTAATTGACTCTTGTTTGGTGTCCCCCTGGCTCCAGGCCTGTGCTCTGGGCAAACCATGCTGTGCTGCTTCTCCAGCAGAGACTGTGGGGAAGAGTCTGGGACAAGGGGGCAGAGAGACTCTGGGAGTCGGATATGGGAATTACCTGCTGTGATTTTATTGATTTTTGAGTTTGTTCCCACTAAGAAGTGTAGCTGTGATAGATACATCTTTGAAGGTAGTATTTGGCATCATGCAGGACATGAGTGGTTCTACTCAATAACATCAGATGGCTTCACTGAGCTTCATTTGGAATACATAATCTAATTACATTCCTCCAGATTTCTGGGGTATTCTGGTGTAAGAAATTTATTATGAAAACCAGTGAAAGGTACTGACTACCGTAAAAAAAAAAGAATGGACTTGGTTTTCATCAGCTGTGGATTTTTCTCTTCTTTAATACATGTAGGAAACTGCTTGAAATTATGCCTTTAAAAATCTTACACCTGATGAGTCAACTAAACTTGCTCTTTACGTGCTTCTGGTAGTCATAATGTCATTTCACTTCCCTATTTCACAGTTTCCTCTTTCACTTTTCACTCTTGGTTTGAGCTGCATTGTCTGGGGAAAACAACAAAACTCTTTTTCTTAACAGGAACTCTTTTTCTTAACAAAATTTAGTGTGATGATAGCTGATAGTGCTGCTGTAGGGTTAACAAAGAGTGAAGAGAATTTGATAAATAACAGAACTTTCTCTGAAGACATGTGACTGATGATGACTGTGCTGAATTTTCTTCCTCTTTCTCCCAAACGAAGTTTTGTACCATCGAATACTGAGCAAAAAAAAGTAACTATGTTTGGACTCCTTTTTTTTATTTTATTCACCCCTGGAGTTAGTGAATTCATTTGTACATCATCAGATCTTGAAATGTCGTATACTTTTTGTGGTAAGTAAAAAAACAGGTAATTCTTTTGTTAAATTTGCAGGCCAATTACTGTAGTCTGAAGGATTGTGAATTTTCTTTTGAATTTGTTTCTTTGAGGAATATAGACAAATAAAAAAGAAGTGTATTTCTGGTATTAATCACCCTGGTGTAAGAATTTTACTTCATAGAAGTAAATCTTACCACAATTCTAGTTCCAGCAGCAAGGAGAGAGAGAATCTTATTCTCAAGTAAAGAAGGCATGTCTTTGTTCAGGAAATATTAGAAGATAATGGATTTAAACTTGTTTCACAAGTATTCTGTTGTATAAATTATGCCTATTGAGTTAACCAGTGTGTTACAATGAAAAGCTTGAAGCATGTGCTAAAAGAGGGAATGTGATACTCTGTCAGGCTGGGGTACCAATCAGGCTCTGAGACAGCACAGTGTGTCCCTTCTTGCCGTGTCTGTGTCATGGGCAGATATTTTGTGTATTTTAAAAATTCAAGGTGGGTCACTCACAGAGCAAATCTACTCAAAGGTTCATCTACATTATCCTGGAAAATATGCTGGTGCATTAAAAATATTTTTAGCAGTTGTCAGCATGATTAGCATAAGTAGGGATATTTTCTGTAGAAGACCATGCTGGTTTAGTGCTAATAAAAAGTTTGTATATCTTCAAAAGAGAAATAAAGGTAATTTTGTCTCTGTTTTTTGTGTGCAAAATATCATCAACCAAAAATTGACTTCTCTTTTTACTTTAAGAGATATGATATTGGTTTTGCCCTTTAAATGTAAAAATGATTAATAATATAATTCAAAATATATCTTTAGTAATTATTACATATATTGAATAATTTTATAGCATATACCTTATATTGAATATATTTAAATGTATTTGTGAGTTTTGTGTGTACAACTGTATATTCTTATTATTTTTATGGAAAAGCCTATTCACACTATCAATGTGAAATGCTTTTTTTCTGTAGATTCTACAGCTCATGCTTTCACGTTTAATCTGACACCTTGCAGCACAATGAACAAATCTCTCTGGAAGGCTGCTCTTACCTGGATTCCAAGTGAGTCTCTCTTAACTAGCCAATTATATTCTGGAAATGCTGAAAATGTAATACAACTGAAAAACTGGCTCTTCATCCTAAACGCCAAGTGATTTAGGAAATTGGTTTCTGGGATTAAAAATGGAATGGTGATGGACAGAGATGATGATTTGTGAAAGTGTGTTTGAGTTTTACTTGGAGCAGTTACCAGAGCCCTGCACACAGGCTGTCCCTGTGCATGCAAATCTGTGACAGATCAGGTGTTCGTGCATTTTGGTCATCTGGCCTGGAGAAGATCCAAGGACAGAGAATATCATCAGGCCATCCAACTATGGCAAGACTTCTACAAAGAATTTTCATGTTCCAGAAGCTGGAAAATGGTACTGGATTTTGTGTGCAAACCTAACTGTGGTCTTTAAACCCCAGCTTTAAGCTGGCAAGCTCAGCTAATGAAATGTTTAGGACCTGGCTGTATCATAAACTTCACCTTCTGGTGAAGGGCTAGGTTTGCTTCCCTAGAAAGACATCTTTATGATGCATTCATGATAGTTTGTTTGCAACACCTGCTTAAAACTAAGATCTTAATTTGAGCATGTGTTTAGGTTAGCTGTGGAGCTGAGTGAACTTTGTTTTCTTTACTGAAGAAATTAAAACAGACTTTAGAATTGTTCTCCCAAATACTTTTTTAGATTAAGGTTTTTGTTGTTGTTGTTAAAAACAACAATGGCTTTTTTCTTTTTTTTTCTGGAAGTAGTAGTTTTCTAGATATATACCTTTTTAGTTTTGGGGGAGTCTTACAAAAATACAGTATTGTGGCAAAATCTAGTTTTTATCTAAACAGCATGTCTCCACATACACTTTTTCTCCCCACCAGCTGCCATTTCTTTACTTGCAATGACTTAATTAGGGAATGACATCCACTTTTTGAAGATTGTTTTCAGTGTCTGGTATGATGGTGCCAAAGCACTCCTCTGGAAAGAACTCCTCTGCAGCGGAGCTGACGATGAATACTCCGTGTGCGGAACGCTGAAAGGAGGTTGGTGTGAAAATACATGGTGCAATCAACCCATGCAAACAGGTTTTTATCTCCACAATCTAGACCTTGCTTGGCAGGCAGCAGACCTCAGAGCAGGCAGTTCTCCAGTGCCAGAACACCATTGAAGTAGAAAATATCCAAATTCTACATTTTAACATCCTTGTACTGCAGTTTCCATCTCCATAAATGAGGATTACTAACATCCTTCATCTCATTATGACACTTACTGTTAACATCTCTAAAATGACATGGAAAGATTGCATTTGACTGAGCTGAACAGGAAATGAGAGGTGCTGTGGGCACTACTAATATCGAGAACAAGGTTTGTTTAGATATGTGATATGTGTCTGGGTGGGGTTTTTAAGAGATTTTCTACACTACATTTTCTATGATGCTTTTTTTATTTTAATAAAGAAGAGTCAATCCTTTGGTAGGGGCTAGCAAGTACTAGCACGACACAGGCTCAGATTCAGAGAATTCAGGTAGGATGTCAGACTAAAGGCCAAAAAGTTCTGTAAGGAGGTCAAAATACAGTCTGTTTCCTTTCTTTAAAAATCAGTATCTGCTCTCTTCAGTTACCATTCAAGTGAACTGGTATTACTTGTTAAATTACTGGAGTTATCACAGTTGGATGTGTCTGGAGGAGATATTGCAGGAGCACTGTGGCTAATTTCTATTTTCTAATGTGGTTTCAACAAATAGTCAGAGCTCTGAGAGAAGAACCAGGTGAGGGCTTTATCAGTGAATGAGTAAATGACATTGGCAACTGCTGCTGAGCGATATGCCATATAGCTTTGAAGTTATTTAGGCAGTCTGATGACTTTATGGTTAAGTAACTCTTTGTATTATAATTATCTCTGTTTTACAGAAACACTTGTATCAACATTTGACATTAAAGGCTCAAGAATAAAGTTTCCAAAGGTACTTTTCAATGTTTTGTATAAAGAAATAGTAAGATCACATACTTACAGGTATATTTTTTTCTGAAGAGAGTTCACCCAAACTGTTGAAAACAGAAGAGGAAATGTCTGAAAACTTTCGTGTAATAGAAGTGATGACACTAAAATGGTAGCATCTCTGAAATGCTAGATGTTCTAAGGTTATTATTCCTCTATCATTCCTCTTTTATTTTGTAAAAGAAAAGACCAAAGTAATCAGTTAATGTCACCTTAATGATTCCATTTGGTTTGGTAAATTATTCTCTTTCCTTTTACCTGTTTGAGTAAATCCATTCATATTCCTTCTGCCCATTTCACTCTTCATTTTATATTCTCTTCACATGCTGCCCTCTTACTCCATGAAACCATTTTCAAAGATTTGAAAAGGGGTAACAATATCCAAAAAGTAAAAGCAGTGCTTCTCTTTAAACCAGGGACAGCACTCAGGTTAAGCCATTCTCATCCAACAACTGCCTTGTCAGTTGTCTGAGCTTTTTCAAGATCCTTGTCATCCTTATTAATCCCTAAAAATGTCACTAAGGAGCTCCTACTGGTCCAAAATCTCCACCATGCACCTTAGCTCATGGGACTCCATCCTGTCCAACACCTCTGTAGCCCCAGACGTAGTAATGGACAGGAGCATCCCCTGCTGTGAGCTGCCCTCCTAGAGATGAGTAACTTATTCCTGGCACTGCCTGATAGGACTCTGTTAGGCCAGGAAATGCTGTTCCTGAGCACTCCAGCCATGAGAAGAAAGTTGAACACTGTTTTATTTTTATGCACTCATATACCTGACTATACCCATGAGAACAGTCCTTGATGGGAACCTGTCTTTTTCAGTTCTAACAGAAATCACCAGAACAATTCCAAGAAGCCACTTAGAAAGGACGGGTGGTATTGTGCACTAATTGTCTCTTTTTTTCTTCTTGCTTGTTTTAGGGCGATTATAGTATTGTTGTGCAAGGATTCTCTGATGAGTCTGAGGATAATATGCTTATATGCTTAAATTTCACCATGATAGTAAAACAAGATGCTTTCTGAGTGCAACAAACTTCTCAAATTATTCCAGAACATGGAGGTTACTTCTGTGAGCAACTAGAATCCAAGCTGTGAAGTAATATGCACACTAAATTTCCTGAGGCAGAATACATCATGGGCAGTCTGGAAAGTTATATGATGTATAGCCTTACTCATTTGAGGCACAGCCATAATCAGTTGCTCAGCCAATGTGCACAAATTTGATGGGAATCAGGCATCCTGATTAATCCACAGAATTACCCTGATTGGATGTCAGGCTGGTCCTGTGCTTTGGTGCTGTGCTTTGAGTTACAATACAGTCCATCAGGCTGAGCTTAAACAATCAAGAAGTTTTGAAGTTTTGAAGTTTTGAAGTGCAAGAATCAGAGATATATCAGTATTAATTTTAAAATAACTCAGCAATTGAATTTGGGACCCTAGCTGTGAGGTGGTGGTGGTTTTTTTATTTGTTTGGTTTTTTCCTTTTCTTGTAACAATAAAACTTGTTTGTACAATTAGTTTTAGAGATATTTTTTATTCTTTTATTTTCTGAAGTTTTTTCAGATGTTTCATGTTTTTCTGCTCTGTTTACACCAAGATGAAATAGAGGAGTAATAATTTGTGGTATAAATGTGGTAGTAGCTGATGTGGATAAAATCCAAAGTGGAACACGTTTCCAGTTACACTGATACGGTACAGCTGAATTTAGCCACCCAGAGCTGCAACTGCAGTCCCTTAGAATGTTTTTAGCTCTTGCTCAGAGTCCAAGGGGCAGAGGCTACCTGTCCTTCAGAAGCAGGAGGATGGTGTCACCCAACAGGCTGATCTATTCCTCAATTATTCCTTTAAAGCTTTTCTGAAGTTTTTCTGTAGCTTTTGTCCCTTGGGCAGCCGACACTGAGTACTCACCTGCCCTCTCTGATGCTCCTCTGCACCCAAGACCTTCAGTAAGACTTTGGTGGAGTATGGGGTTTGGTCCTCAGGAAAAGTGGTGTCCTGTTTTCATCCTCAGCCCCCAGACAGCAAGCCTGGTGAACTTAATGAGTTCAGAGACTTTTCCCCGACTAACAGGACACTATTGAAGCTGCACTTTGTGCTGGCTACTAGCTTGTGCTGTGTCTAGCAGATTGCTTCCAAATGCCTGGAAAAAAATTAAAGTCCAAAACAAACAAGCCCTCTTTCTGACTGCTAAATATGAAGCATGTAAATTAGAAGTGAAGCTTTTAATCTCACTTTACACATAAACAAAGATGTTTTTCAAACTTGGTGTCAGAAAAGTCAAGGAAAAACCCCATACCCAAGTTTGTAGATACTCCTTTTAAAACTTGGATTTAATCATAGGCAGTTTGGCTAAATAAAGCAAAATCATTAAGAGTCAATAAAGACAGAAGCATAATGACTGGAGATAAGACGACGTGATTACATCTAAGTGATGGTGGCAAAGCATCTGTGCTTCCCTTCAGTTCACAGACCATTCCAGGAGCGGGCCAAGGTGGAGAATCGCAGCATGTTCTGATTCTGTTTGAGCTGATTTACTACAGTTGTGATCAATTTATTCCTAACCTGAAATATCAATCAAAGAGCATCCAGAGAGTATGATAAGCAATACCTACCTTTCTTCTGTTTTGCTTATTTCAAAGAGTGTCTATTTCAAATTATTGACCTAAGGAACTGTCTTACTTTAGGATGTCCCTGTGTATACATTTCACAGCATCCAGCAACTACAAACCTCAAAATCATCTTCAGTGACAAGGTGTCCTGAGATTTTTTGGCCTGAATTATTTGAGGTATTAGAAGAAATATTTTAAGCAGCTAGTAACACAAGTAGGAGAGATTAATACTCCTGGAGATCAAAGACATTCATGTGCTGTATTTTACATAAGCATGTTCTAATGCTTTATAGATGTTAACAGTACATGTAAAGGTATAAATGGAATTTCTGTCTTTGAATAGAGACATTTACAGATAAACATATACACTCAGTACATTGCCTTGCAGACTTTTATAATATAGATCTTCAGCTGAAGGGTTATAATTGGACATGCCAGCAGTAGGACTGCAAGGCAGAGGGCAGGAGCCACACTTTATAAAGCAAAGACTTTTCAAAGGCCTCAAGCTTTCTCCTTCTATGACTGGAAGTTTCCACTTATTCCAGTGCTGGTGACTGCCACACCGTACTCTCCCCTGGACAAGAGGATACAGATTTTGTAACATGTCAGATCATGCAAACAACTTACCCTGAAATTGCTGTGATACTGTAGGGTGGAGGGCTGAGCTGAAGGCAGAGCTTTGCCCTTCATGTCTGGTTCCTGGGTCAGAGCTCTTAAAAAGCTTTCCTTCCTTCCTTCTGCTGTTGTCCAGAGCTTACAACAGTTATCACTTATTTCTTTTCCAAATTTCCCTGAGCCCATATTCAGGGCTCTGCAGCAAAGAGGAGTTTACTTAGGATGAAGGTAGCTACTTGGGCTCTGTAATGACCAATCTGAATGTTTCCCTTTTCTTCACTTTATTGGTTCAATAAACTTTGACTAATTTTTTTGTTTCTTCATTTTCTGCCTCTGTTTAGAGTTGGAATGGTGTGAATACTGTGAAATAAAACATCAACTAAGAATTTCTTTCTTAAAATATTCTGTGAGAGCTACATGCCCTGAGATCTTTGTATTTTGCCAAGACTCCCAGTGAAATGTTCAAAGCCTCCTCCCATGCAAACAAAAGTAAATCAAGGAAGATTTTGTGTTTGGCATATTTATGTGAAATTAATATCTAAAGCCTTCACAAATACCTCATTTTCTCTCCATCATTACTGTTGTTTTTAAGAGGCTGTCAGGACTTTCTGCAGATGGGAAAATAGCTTTTCTTCACCCCCTCACCCTCTGTTACCAAATATGTAATTATGAGAAGAAGCAGTTCCTGTACAATGTGGTTTCCAATAAGAGTGCACACTTTTTGAGCTGTGTTATTACAGTTTTATTTGATAAAAGCCATAAAGTATTCATAATTTCAAGTGAGTGAAGGCCTGCTGACCACAATAACATGTACATTTGCTGGCTGAAATTGTAACATCATTTGAGATAGATGCAAAAAGATAATTACATGTAAATCAGGTATTACAGTAGCATCTCTTGTGTCCAGGGAAGCAATTCCCTTGGTCACCACCTAGCTTGGATGGCACAAAGCACACATACTCAAACAGAACAAGTAAACTACACGGTCTCTGCAGCAAGAAGGAGCTGGATTTAATGACACCGGACATGTGTCCTGATCTGTCTTACAGGCATCAAACGAGAACCATAGCAGCATTAATCCCTTCTGGACAACATTTTTTCCTGGTGGAAAATGCTAGCAATTGCCTTGGAAGGGTCTCTGTAGTGTGTTATGCTGAATAACTTCAGCTCCTTGGCTCTGCCCATGAGTCCCTGCCAGCACGGGTGAGTTCAGGGGCAGCAGATGGGGTAGTGACATTTCTAATGGGAAGAGATAGGAGGGAGGGAGGGAAGGGAGAGGGTTCCTGCCTGCAGAGCTTAAGGCAGAGAGGACAGAAGAAAGGAAATTCTGAAAGTCTTCTTGCTGGCAATAGAAATTACTGGACTTTGAAGATCTTGGATAATAGTCACTGTGCACATGCACTTGTCCTGTGGATCCCAAGCATCCTTGTAGATCCCTTGGCTGCAGTAGGTGGGTATGTTCATAACCTCTTTTCTTCAAGATTTTACATTTTACTCCTGGCAAAAAGAGAAACATATGTATATAAAATACATATATTTAATATATATGCATATGTAGATGCATACATATTTTTGGCCATAGCTTCCCAAACGTTATTCCCAAAGATTCTGTATGGGAAAAAAACTCCAAAACTGCAACATATTTTTTCCTTAAGCTTTAGCTTAAACGGCTGTCTAAGCTACGAGTATTGTGTTTTTAAACTCAAAGTTCTTGCTAAAATAATTTCTTGCTGACGTAACTAAAAGCAAAACTTTTAATAGCGAGCCTGGCTGTTTGCTCACAGGAGGGAACAGTCACTAATTTTACGTACTGAGATTCCTGTCTGCCCATTTCCCCATGCTGCACAAAACCTTTGAGAACTACAGAGTAAATTATATTTTTTTTTCTTAACTTGTAACTTCTGCCAACTGCACACATCCACTGAGTGTTTTGTTCTCTGTGAGTTTTGACATCTCTATTGAGGAAGTGCCTCCATACTGAAGTCAGTTTAATTCTTAAATACATTCTGTTCAGTCACATTCCTTTTAGACTTTTCACTGTATTACCCACAATTTTTGTATTTTTAGCATAGCAGTGCAGTTGAACAATTCCAGTAAACAAATAAAAATAAACAAACAAAAGAAATGCCATACAATAAACAAATATAAACACAGAAAACAAAATAATAGCTTTAGTCCTCTGGAAGCAATAGAATTGAAATATCAGTCCTTCACTTACAAGATGCCTAAAGGAGGAAATAATAAAAAACACAGTGCATTTGAGAGTGAACAATTGTTCACTATGACTCTGAATTAATTTGACCCTGTTTTAGAATGACATGACTTTATCTCACATCTCAATATCAGCTGAACAGATTGGTAGTTATCTTTTCTAATCATATATCACCCTGAAGTGGTGTGCTCCATGTCTGTGGATATTGCATGTAGTGGAATTTTCCCAGTATCTTAAAAGCATTAAAGATACTTTCATGGCACAAATGTAATGTAGATATAACAATGAACATCATTGATGAAAATTTCACAGATTACTGTCATAAAACAGGCTGTCAGCAGGAGTATTCCTTTCTGATTCCCCAAGCTACATTCCAGTGATTCTGGCTGCTAATTGTACAGTTTCTCTAACCTGTGAAAATTTTGGTGATTTTAATATTCTAATAAAGGAGGAAAGGGGTTCCCCCTCAAAAAAAAAAGGAACTCTAAATAAATATGTTGTCTAGAACAATCTAAAATATGAAAACAAAGAAACAGTATTGCCACATGAGTAGGAGGGAAAAAGAGTGGTTGTGGGAAAGAAATAATTTTGATTACTGCAGAATGTTGTGTATTTATTTTGACCGAATAACTTTTAAAAAAAGGCAGCTTCAATTCCTTTAAATTTGAGACACTTCAGCAAATAAATATTTTTCTGCTTTTGTTTTTTGACAAACAGGTATTCAAGCAAAGGTCCCTGTGCCACAAAATCACTGTGATTTTGCTGATAAGCCAGGACTCAAGCTGTGATGGTTGTACTCATGTTAGTATCTACTTGACAGCCTGAGTTGTGTATAGGTGTACAGCCCTCTTCTAACTGACCTTATATGCCTTTTTCTGGAATTGATGAGCAAAGGGCAACATCACAATTTTGCAAAGAGTAAAACAGGAAGCAAGTTGTCAGCAGGAGCAGATCAAACCATGTATTTTAACTTAGTAAATTATAATTTTCTTTTAGTACTTCCAGTTTTATAAAAAGTAAATGCAGAAAATATTCCAGAAAAAGAATTTCAGAAAATATTCCAGAAAAAAAATCCAGAAAATAGAACTACGAGACAGACTGATATGCCTCCTCCATTTGCACTTTTAGGAGTATATGGATAGAGTAGCCAGAATTTAGAATAAAATAAAGTAGTTCAGTTGGAAGGGACCTCAGTGATCACTTTATACAACTATCTGACCACTTAAGTGTGGATCAAAAGTTAAAGCATGTTTTGATGGCATTCTGGACCTGATGTGCCAACTTCTGATAAACTCTACTAGAGCTGTTGAGCTGGACAAATTCAGCAATATATAATTTTATATGTTTATATATCTGAGTGCAGCCATAATGCAAACCATTTTATCTAAGTGTAGGTGAGAAGTCCGTGATAAAATAAAGGAATGGCATTTCCTTCCAGATTGGTTGTACAGCAAATATTTTATACAAAAGTTAGTTTGTTCAAGATGCCAAGCCTGGATGTCTGTGAGCAGAAATGGGGAGCAACACAGGAGGAAATGTCTTCTGGTCTTGCTGGAGGAACAACACTCTGCAGAGTCCACAGCCACTGTCACTGCTGTGATGGGAGTGGAAACACGGCTGCTCACTGTTTTACTGCTTCTTCTTTGACAGGCGCTGTGATAGTCCCCTTCTTCACCCAAAAATCACAATGTTCTGGGAGGAAATATGGAATAAAATGATAAATATAATTTCAGTTATGAAAACAGAGAAGCAAATAAGGAGAAGAGTATATGTGGTATAAACAGTAACCTAAAATATACATTCAAATGCGAAGTGTTTGAAATATTGATCAACAAACTCTGCAATATCCACAAGTCAAGCATTAATATTAAGTTTATTTGAAGGAGATGACTTTTTTCAAACTTTCTGTCAGTACAAGGATGACTAAGACACCATAATTCTGTGACAAGTGCTAAAATTCTCCATAAGCTTGAGGTATTCAGCAATTACAATTACAACAATCTGTTTTTTTAGCACTTGGATTGCAGTGGTGCCTCCTGTGAGTAGCTTGTAATCAGGACTGTTGCTTCCCTGCTGCCTACCATATAAATATTTATGAAATTAGTAAAATAATATTTTAAGAGTTCTTTGAAATGTGATTCATAGCCAGATCCAGAGCACCTACCAAGCATCTAACACCAAGAGAGTGACCTGGAATCCTTTAATTCTGCAGTGAAGATTGTTTGACATCTCCAAAGAGCAGCCCACAAATCCTACACAATGGGGGACTGGTTCTGTGCCATGCAAGATAACTTTCTGCAGAGCATGGCAGACTGAAATAATTCTTATTTTCCAATGCAATTTCCACTGTAATTTTTATTTTAAGGAATTAGAAGTCTGAGAAGCACAGAGCATGACACAGCAGAGCATATGCCATAACCTAAGGATTTCACTGGACTATTAATATAGAAACAGAGCCAGATTCCTGACTCTGATTGGTCTTACTATGTGACTTGTTTGGATGTTTAAATTGATGTCATGTGTGTTTGCCATAAAACTCAGCCTTTTTTTGCAGTGGTCTAGCATATTTCCAAGGGATATCTCAATGATCACTGCTCTGGGAAATATAAGATGGTAAACAAACTAAACTATCCCATTTTTCACCGCAATAAGGAATATGGCTGTATTATCAAAAAGGTCCTAACACAAGGAGTACATTGGTGCAATCTTTAGACCAAATCACTGAGTCTTTCAGAGATATTCTCTATTTTTAGGTTCTATCTGCAGGTTGAGAAACTAAGGAAAAAAAACCCACAAAACTGTAGTCAGATTGAAATCTTTCTGTCTGGTGTCTCTTGCTGGGCTTGGATGATTTTCCTTGATGCACATAAAAGCATAAAAATACTGCACAATTTTGCCTGCGTGTTTTATATTAGTTTTGCTCTATTCATTTCTGTTGTGGGGAAAAATAAAAATGGTAATATTTGACCGTAAACAGGTATGATAAGTACCTAAATGTTCAGGAAAGAAATGGAATATTCTCTGTTTAGGCTTTAAATTCTTAAGAACACTTCCAAAGTTGTATCAAGCCCAGAATAAAAGGAGAAGGTTGGCTGTAAGTTAGCGCCTCTCTTTGTAAAATCAACAACTGCTCTCGGAATTACAGGGCTGGAGAGCTTATCCTTGCTGACGACTGACAGGCTATTTTCTTGCTGAATAAAAAATGAGCAATCAAACATGAAAGGAAGCCCTGTGCACAGAATCAAATTCTACACATCCTTAAGCATGACACACACTTGCTTAAGCCAATGAAGCCATTTTTTTAGGAGGAATTTTGCAGCTTGGCCCTGATAAGGTGAGTGCCTACACATAATCTGTCCTTGTCACCATGGTCCCTAATGATTCAAACGACTTGTAATGTGGCAGAAAGTTTTTCACCTGTAGACTGTCAGTTTGAATCTGTCAAGCAACCAGAAGTTCCTGCTGCAAGAAATTTTATGCAAAATCTCCAAGCAATGCTAGAAGAATATTAAGGCTGCATGTATAGTTATATACTTATTTCAGGCAGGACTGTCATTCATTTTTAACATCCCCCTTTTGGCTACAGCATGAGGATTCCATCTTTAATAACTCAATCACATAGCACCCTTCAAGCAGTGTGGTACAGGCATTTTCCCCAAATCTAGAGAAATCTTTGTTTTGCTGAACAGAAATATTTTTCAGCTTCTGAGCACCTCATAAGTTTATCCCAGTCTAAGAGAAGGAACACAAAAATAAGCACATATTTTAATGACACTGTACATCACAGTCACTGTCATGAATGTTTTTCCTGAAAAGCGGTTGAGTTAAAACACCAAAGCAGAAAGGAGAAATACTTGTTTTAACTATATGAAAATGGGTCCCTTATATAATCAGAAATATTAGGGATTGCTAGTTGTAGGTTAAGTAGCTTTTGCCTCCTGGGGTGTTTGCTTTCATCAAATGGAATGCAAGAGATCTAAATGCTCGTTTTGCCTTTCCACAGGAAAAAAATCTGACACCCTTCAGCTTTAAACTGAATGAGAATCTCTCCAAAAGGTTCTGTTACCTTGATTTCTGGAAGAAACTACACTTTTGAAGGTCTTCTGTTTTCTGCAGATCTCTCCCCGTATTAGCAAACTTCCCCACCTCCCCTTACTGTAACATCTGGCTGCACAAAAATCTCCCACAAGACAGGGGGCTTTTGGTTAGGCAAGTGTCTCAGATTCACCCCTCTCCGAGTACAGGTTCAGTTTTGAAGATGGTTTTGTTGAAGGATTGATGACTGGCTGAACCAGCACCTTTCTGTGCTCCCTATAGCATCGGAAAATAAAAAGTAACTACATGAAGATGGTGTCTCAGGTGGTGGTCACTTGCATTGCTGCTGTTGGAGCCAGTGGAGTTTTATATGCATGGTTGTATAGGGAATCTTCTGCAATGCCCTTTGTATTCTTTGAGGAAAATATGTGTTGAGAGTCCTGAAAAATCCTGCAAAGTTTTGAACAGACAGAGCCGGAAAGTCTTTGTAATACTGTAATTTGTTTGGGCTAATGATCCCAATCAGCGCCATCAGGTCAAGGCTTTCGGGAGCTGTTGGGCTGGAGGCAAACTCAGATTTAGTCATACAGTACTGAAATTAAGAGAACTATTTTCTGCTTTAAATGAGGTGTTAATTATCCTAGTAATTGAAAGCAGACTAATTAGCTCGTAGAGTGATTGACATCACTCAAGTACAGTTGTAAGAAATTTTGAAGCGCTGAGGAAGCGCTTAGGAGAGCGCAGTCGAGGATCCCTGGTCCACCGAGGGGTTCCTTGGTTTGTATGATAATTTTGGCTGCCTGCTCGAGCATCTGGGGAGAGGGCTAGGCTGAAGCGAGGTGTCCTGGCCCGAGGTCACACACCTGGGCTGCCCCTGCAGCCCCCAGCTCTGGCCTCCCCCCTTCTCCCCATGTCCCTGTGTGCCCTGAAGGAGAAAGAAGGAAAAGGAGAAGCATCTGGATCCAGCAAGAGCCTCTGTGATTCAGCATCAGCATGAAAGGAAGGCTGGGAATTATTATTAACCAGGGAAGTGAACAGCTTCCGTTGCCTTGGAGCTATTGTTTTTCTCTCTAGCAGGGCTGCTTTGAATATTAAAGAAACTAATGGGGATCCAAATTAAAAACTGTGATTAATGTTATGTGCTAGCCCAGTGTGCTTACGTTGTGAGAAAGCAGGGGATAATAGAAAACAATCCAAAGCCTGCCTTGCAAAAGTGAACAAGTTCATTAAGTTGTATGGTGGCTGCTGCAACAAAGATATTTTACAGTGCAAAGTAACTCCTATGTTGGCATTTGGCAGAAAGTTACTGTTCTGGTGAAAACAGAAAACATGTCTTCTGCACATTTTCTTTAATTTTTTTTATTTTTGGATTGTATTGTGGGTTTTTTTTGCTGGTGGTGTTGCTGAAGTCCAAAATACCACTGTGACTATATCCTGCAATGATATGTTCATTAATATTATTTTTAGATGCAGCTTTGCCATTCTTTTTTACAGGCATGGTATTAATTTTAAACATTTTTTCTTGCTTCTGTTGTCATCTTCAGTTACCACCTCTGTTATCAGCCTCATGCTCTTCTGCATTCTTTCAGTTTTCAGTTTTCTTTTCAAGACAAGTTCCAGCTATTCTATATAAATATCTTTTAAAAAATTTATTTAACTACTAAACTAAATTTATTCTTCATACAACTTTTCTATATGATATGTTGCAGTGCGTGATCTGTTGATTTTATGTACTTTTATATCAAGGATTTGTTCTCATGTTCAGTTGGTATATTCCTAGTTCTCCCCCCAAGTTCCCCCCAATTGGTGTATCCCTGATAATCTGTTTTCTGTCAATCCCCCCCATTGCCACACCCCAGGTCTCTCTTATATGGGGTCCCTCCTCCCTTTATTCCAGCACCTTCCCTGCCTGGAGAAACCAATCTCAAGGACAGCAGACACACCAGAGAGCCGGGAGAGCATCCTGGACCTGGCACAGAAACTGAATTCTGTCTCCAAATAGTCAGATAAGAGCATGTGTGGTTGAGTTCCCTCCTAGCAGCCATCTATGAGGTAACCAAACAGGACTGGATCTTTATTTAAACATGGAGACTTCAGTAGCTGGTAGTCCTCCCAGACTTCTCCATGTGTGTCTTCTTTAAAGGAATCCCTGAGCAGCTTTCTTTTAACTTTACTTCTCCACGGGTCAGTGCTAATACTGAATGCAATATTTAGTCTGACTTATGAGCCAAGAAATAAAGAATTCTATGTCTGTGGGTTGTATGTGTCTTCAAGTTTGTAGACTGTTCAGCAAATAGGAAATTCGTAGTCTACAAAATGTAAAGCTGCTTTTACACTCTGTTCAAAATATACTGTACAGTGGTCTTAGTGACAAAAATTTAAGTATTTAATGATGGAGGTGTTGATGCCAGCAAAATAGCTGGTTCATTAGACTTACCAGGTTAGCACTTCATTTACAGAACATTGTCCTGTCTATTTAATAGCAGACAGTAATGACACTTCTGATGTTATATCTTACTGAAATGTTTTGCCTTTTTCTGGCTACTCTATGCAATGTGAATTTAAGTCTATCCTGAGGAATGAAGTTCTGCACAATAATATTCTGTCATCGCTTATGGATAAAACCATTTGTTTAGGTTTATACACAGATGAGAGAAGGTTATTCACTTTAGAAGGACATTTGATGACTAAGGAAAGCTTAAGGAAGAAAGGAGAATGTAGTGAAATCTACAGCCTGAGGGTGAACTCAAATCCAGATTTCCCTGCCCAGCCATTACCTGCTAGAATAGTTTTGCAGCTCACTCAGGACACATCAAGCTACCTCCTCTGCAGGAAATATCATTGGTATTCTACGGACTTCATTTGTCATGGAGTAGTACGGGGAGTGGTCACTCATAGATTTTGTAAGAGAATAAAGGACTGTATTGTCCATATTCAAGCAGATCTTAGGGAAGAAAAAGTTCTTTGGGCTACTCAGCAAGTATACTCTGGCAAACCCACGGCATGTGCCTCTGAAGGGTGGAAATTCCCTGTGATTGGGGTTGAAATAATTGATTCCTTGTGATTGGGGTTGAACAATTTGGGTAATGCTTACCCCACACACACCACATCCAGGGTTGGTTTAACCCTGTGTCAGAATTAAATTAATTCCTTGCTATGCAGCTGTGTGAGTTGACCCTGGCTGGACACCAGGTGCCCACCAAAGGCACTCTACCTTTGCCCTCCTCAGATAGAGAAAATATAATGAAAAGCTCATGGGCTGAGTAAAGGACAGGAAGAGATCACTCAGCAGTTACAGCCATGGGCGAAACAGACAACTTGAGCTAAATTAATTTAATTTACTGGCAATCAAATTGGAGTTGGGTAATGCGAAGTAACAACTTAATCTTAAAACACTTCATGTCAATAAAGACCCATAGACATCTTAAGAGAGATGCATAGTGCATCTCATAATGCAGATAACCTTAATGAACACTTCCCATCAATGCTGGTGTCAGACTGGTCTTCAGCATGGACCCTCTCCATGTCCCTTAGGGCCAGCACAGGACACAGTGCACTCTCAAACTGATGAGCTGAAAACTTTAATCACCAAATATGAAATGGGTGTTATTTGTCCAAAACAGGTGACCACTGCTATCAAACATGATACTGGCTGCATTGTCAGAATTGCAACAGAAATAGAACAAACTTCTGAACATCATTGGTATGGTGTTTTTATGAGATATGCACCATCTGCAAATGGCATATTGCATCTTATATTACATCCTATGATCATTGTACTATTGTGCTGTATTTTATTAGTTTTGCTGGTAATATATTTTTCTATCTATGTTTATCACATATCTCCCTGTGTTGGAAAAATGGATCACCAGTTGTTACCTGATTTGGGCTTAAGCGAGTGCCCAATTCTTCCCCAGAGCAAGGCAAGAGGATTAACAGTTCCACCCCTCACCTAGGCTCTGGTTTTTCTCAGAGTTTGGTCTGTGGCAAGGGCCAAAGGGTGACTGTCCATTCAGCTCTGCTTTTAGCCCAGCATACAGCTCATGCCACTCCCCAGCATGAACTGGAGAACCATTGAGGGACAGGGAGAGCAACATCTAAGTTACAGAGTTTGTGAGCTGGAGAATTTGTGAATTAATAAAGTGATGAATTAGAGAATTCATGTTTACTGAATAAAGAGCATTGAGCCCCATTTAATTTTTTTTTTTAATTTAATGAGGTCCTGATATGTAGTTTAGTTTGTTGAGTATGTCATTGTGTAAACTGAGATATCCAAACAGTACATGATATGTGTGGCAGAAGTAAGAAACTGGAAAACTGTCCTTTTCTTTCCTTCAACTTATGAGTCTCTCGGATTACTAAGGATTATTCAGTTTAGATGTGAGATCAATACACAATAAGTTACCTGTAAATCACTGTAAACAATTCTAATATACAATTCTATTTATTTTTAAAGGAAGGCAGCTCTGTTCTGGCCTTTGAGGTTAAGAAAAATCTTTGACAAGCCACCTAAGCTAGATAAGAGTTAAAGTTTGTCCCTTTTCTTTGTCTGCCACTATTTCTGTAGGTGTTAGGAGATCTGCTTTGAGACATGTCTTGATCCAGAAAGGCTGGGGTGAAGTAAGGTTGTTTGCATTTGTGCTTTCTGAGGGTTTGCTTCAAACACATTATTCAAGTTCAGATGTTTAAACATTTGCTCTTTTTCTTGTTTCAGCTTATGAAAATGATTTCTATCCATAAAAGAGATATTAGCATTTTCTGAGGACTCGTGCTGCAGTAAGATTTGTCAGTCTGTCCTCCTTTGCTTCCCTACCGTTGTCCTTATCTAGGAAATTTTCCCCTGCAAAGGAGACTACAAAGCTTACAGCATGCCATGCATATCTTACATGCTGTCCTGGGAGTCAGCTGCAGAGTCACCATTTCTGTCTGTTGTCCAGTCAATGAAAATAGATTCTCAGCCCTACGATTACAAATCACAACATGAATCCTGGCTGCCTTGCCTGACTTTGCTTGCTTTATAAGAGCAAAAGGGAAGATGGAAGCGGCTGGGGTTGCAATGGAAAAGGCTACACCACGAACTAGGCACTGAGCCAATACGCTAATTCTACAGCCACTCGGCAAATTTCAGTGGAAAACCTCCTTTTCTTCCTTAAAAAGAAGCCCTACAATTATTGGGTGTTTGGTAAGAAAGCAGACAGTCTGAAAGCGTTCTGGAAAAGCTGCTTCCAGCAATCTTCCAGCCAGTGTTTGCTCATCAGGAGGAGCCGCCGGCGGGCGGTGACTCCGCCGCAGCCCCTCGGGCGCTGTCAGTCAGCGAGCCGGGGACCGCTCACAGAAGTGACAAATGTTTCCCCTCACCTGATGCGGCTGAGAAAAACAGCCATTTCCCAAACATTACATCTTGCTGTGGCGGCCTCTAGCCCTCTGTGTGCGAGGCCAAGGGGCGCTCCCGGAGAAGAGGAGCGGCTCATTTCAGGTGGGGAGGTGCGGGCACTCGAGCTCCGTGCCCGGCTTGGTGCGCGGTGCCCGGCGCGGGGTTACAGCCGGGGAGCCCGAACCGCGACAGGGAGCAGCGCCTGCTGACACCAGGCTGCAGGCTAAATTCAAAGGCAAGTTGAGCCCACACCTCTGCTGCGTCTGACACCTTTATCTTGCTCTTAATAACATCACCGTTGAGGGGAAATGATGGTGGAGTTCACCTGCATTTTCCTCTTCTTTCCTTTACGTTTTATTGCCTGCTCCTTTGAAGGTTAGTAAGAATCTAGCAGAGAGCCTGGTAGCAAAACCAGACAGTAAACTAAAAGTTGGCCATTACATTTGGTTTCCTTGCACATGAGTAAACAGCATAAAAAAGAAGCAGCAATACACAGATCAGTGAGAAAATGGCAATTTTAAGAGCAAACTGGTAGATAAAGAACAACAAGCAATTCTGCAGAGAGGTGGCAAAGGAGTATCCTTGCTGTGTGGAGGTCTTAAGGGTCTGTCTGTTTGAGGCCTGACAGCCCTGCAGAAGCTGAAGCACATCTCTTTTGCTGACTCTGCCATGGGATGGCTGTCTCTGACAGAGCAAGCTCCTGAGGTCACAAATCCTGTAGGATTTCTCAGGGGGACTTGTCAGGTTTCATTAGTCAATGTCCTTGCTTTTCTATGGCATGAATCCACCATGCAGGTCCATGGGAAGTGGCTAATGAAGGCCTTCAAGTTTCAATTAGCAGCCTGACAATGGAAAAGTGATATGTGGATACAACAGCTCTCAGCTGCTTGCAAAGAAGGAGTGGGAAGTACTCCTTACGGTCTCAGCAAGAAATAACAAAAGGCGTAGGAGAAATCTGTTCTGACATCTGGTTTATGTTGCTGCAAGCCATCCCTGCACAGCCTTCCCTGTGGGCTAGGGTGACCTGAGGCTGTTCAGAACTGCGGCTGTGGTATGTCACAGGTTTAGGTGACAGTACTTTTGGGTTTTGTGCTGTTGGTAGTGTCAGTAGTTTGCATAATAATCATCAGTGAGAAAAAGGGAAGAACAAAAGTGTAATTCATTATCCTCAGGAGAGAGAGCATAATTTTGAGGCATTCCCTGGGCTCAGGAGGAGCAGATTTCCTTTGGTGTGTCCAGAGCTCCTTCAAGAGTAACTACACCTGGGCTATTTTACACACAGAAATCCTAGACAGGTCATTGAGTATCACTTCCCATTTCACATCTGTAGCAGCCCAGCCATGTCTGACTGTGAGCAGCCCTGAGGCAGTGGGTCCCCTACATCCCACAGGGGATGGACTTGCTGTGCATGTGCATGTGGTGCTTCTGGAGGGGGGACACCCTGGGCAGAAGCAGACTTTAGGACATGCAGGCTGATGTGATGGTCTTGGTAAGGAGAGAAAGCATTTGGGTCTGAGCTTCATTGTCTCCTCCACAAAGCACTCACTGAGGCCAATTTGCTGACCAAAGTCTGCACAGGAGACCACAAACACGAATCAACTGTATCTTAACTGAGTACACAGGCTTGACTTTTCAGCAAGTAACTGTTTGAGGAGAATATTTAATGGGCATTAGAATTCTTCTAATTCTGAATGAATGATTCACAGACATTGAGATTTGCTGTGAATTTAGCTGCTCACGAGTCTTCAGCTCATGAGCTTCTTACAAGTAACATGCATCTTTCTTTACATTATTGGTTATTCAATTTTAATCAAGTAAGGCCTTCACTTAGAACCAAATTAGGGGTATGACAAAGAATTTCTGTGGCAGAACCTGACCCTGCGTTAATTTATGTGTTGTTTTCTCTCCTCAAGAGATGGAATTATAAATAGTCTGAGAGAAGCATTGACTACTGAGTGTATGACTTCAAGTAGTCCATGTGTGTTGTGTTCTGGTACATGGTGTAGCTGACAGATGCTTTGAACTCTGGTAGCCAGAGAGACACTCAAATCTTCACTCATGGTTTTGTGCCTTCTAAAGAGGCAGGGAGCATGTTAAGGCAAGATTACAGATGGGGAAATGTATGATGGTTCAGGAAATGTTAAATATGCTTTTTTGGGCTAAGAACATCCTGCTGATTAATTATTTTTGAGTAAAATTTTAACATGAGGTGTTAACTTGCCACAGTTTCTGTCAAGTCCATATAGTTTCAGCTGTGATGTATTTCACAATGCTGTGGTCTGACAAATTGCATTTCTTCTGTGCTGGGATGCTGCTGATACCTTTTGGGAGTTTTGTCACTCTACTATGTGGTAAAAAAAACCAAACTGAAGTTGCTAAGGAGCACAAGTTTTATTGATTTTCTAAAGCCATTAAGGGGAAGGATATGTCACAGGCTCAGGTAGACTTCACTGATTATCATGCCATGCAAGATATTTCTCTGGGGCTTTAATATTCTTTCCTACTAAAAAATCTAAAGCACTTCAATGAGTTTATTTTGTTTTACTAGCTTAGGTGTGGTTTACTGGTTTTTTGTTGGTTTTTTTTTTTCCCCAAGTAGTAAAATTTGAGTGATGCTGCAGGTATATGACATATAACAGCCTGGGGCTAGAAAAAATACAAAAATATTGATGCAGAACTGTGCAGAGTTGTTATGTCCAAAAGTTTTCTGCTTGTGGACTTTAGCAGGGCAGATAGTATTTGCTTTGCTTCTCTCTTGATTTTCCTTCCTGGCCTTGAGGGGCCCCAGAGAAAGTGGAAAGGGTTGGTGTTTCTCAACCCTCTTAATACAGACATACTCAAAATGATTTGTCTAAAATTTCCATGGCACTGCAGAGAAGTGACCCCAAAGCACCCTGCTTGCACCCTCAACATATTCTGCCTAGGCAAGAAGACAGAAAGACATCACTGGTGACAGTGAATTCAATTTCAAGTCCTGCCTTGGTGCCCTGAGGTCAGATATGAGATACGTGCTCTGCCTGTGTTAAGACAGCATCTAGAAGAAAGCTGAGATAGTTTTTTTTCTTCAGCCTTCCCAGGTAGGAATGTGGGCTTGGATCTTGCACTGGATCCCTTCTTCTCCATCCAGGCAGCTTCACAGCGGTATTTGTCACGCCTCGGGGTAACAGAGCGACTTGTTTATCTGCTGCAAGGAGCACTGCTGAGTCTCAGGAGGAGTGGAATTACATTCTGGATGGTGACTTGGGCTGCAGCCATGTTACTAAACATTGGCTAAAATTTCCCCTGGTTATTGCCCTCACTTCATCCCCCATCAGTGGGAACAATGTTATTGGCAGTAACACAGAAAAATCTGCTGAAAATGTTGGGGTTTTATCCACTCTGTCATCTTGCTGTCTTCAGCTGTATGAC
The DNA here is from genome assembly GCA_013397295.1 of Polioptila caerulea. Lineage (NCBI taxonomy): Eukaryota > Metazoa > Chordata > Aves > Passeriformes > Certhiidae > Polioptila > Polioptila caerulea. The sequence continues at coordinate 197,927 of VYXF01008659.1, forward strand.
ATGGTGCTGCAAATATTGTAAATATTAACTTATGCTTGTGTCAGTCTCCCTTTTGGTTCTTCTGGTAGAGCTTTGGGTAATTTTTCTTGTAGAGGTGGACAGGACAACAAACCCTTCTGCTCCTATTCAGCAGCAGATAGCTCCATTTACCATTTATTCTAAATTTAACTTTAAAAAGAGATCAAAGTGTCAGAGTTCCTCAGTATTTTCAGTACTCGATTTTGAGAACCAGTGAGGAAGATTGTCATGTTTCTGGTTTAATTTTGCTGGCACAGCTCTGAGCAGGGGAGCTCATCCTGGGTGCGTGTGGGGTGAGGAATAGCTGCAGAGACAGAGAGGGGCTGCCAACCTGTGGACAAGGATGTGGTGGATTTTCAGTCTGATTTTTACGAGGCAAGTTTGAAATCTTTTGTTTAGCCAGTGTTAGGGACAGGGAGCTGGGTGCATGGTCTGTAAGTGTAATAACAACCTGCTCTGTGCCACTCTCATGGTCTTGAGGAGGTTATACAGCCTGATCTCCTGCTGTTCATGTAGTTTGTGTCATCGGGAGAATTGTTTGGACAGAGGAAAAGAGTTTAACTAGGAGAATAGAATTCCCTCAGGATAAAAATGGCTATATATTGTCCCTTCTCAACATTGCAAAAGAGAGGATGTAAATCAAATATTTAATGTGAAATAAGAGATTTTATTTAGATAAACAAAAATAGGTACATTTCTGTTGGTACATTGAAGTCAGTTCCTTTCCTAGAATCTGAAAACCCACACTTCTCTAATTCATGCATGCACAAAATCCACCCCCTTGCCTTCAGCGAGTCCTCACAAGACCTGGGAGCTGCAGGAATGGCTCCTGGAAGTGGTAAAGCTGGGTGAGGACAGTTCCTTTCAGTCACAAGCCTACTGTATAACAACTGCTCTGGGCTCTAACTAAACTTTGTCCATTGCACTGTGGCCCTGGATTTTTAAAGCAGGTGCTAAGAAAAAGGCACCAGGGTGGAATATGGAACATGATGCCATATGCCATCCATTCCCTTGGAGATGGCAAGAGGGACTCGGGGGGAACCAAAGCATAAAAAGAACTTCTTTGCAGTGGCCACAGTTAAGATGTCTATATGATAAAAGGAGGGTGAAAAGAAGGAAGGAGGTATGCAAAGCTGATGCTGATGGAAAACCTATTACTTAGGCAATGTTATTCAAGAACAATTTATCTGTGAGAAAATATGACACTTGTAATGTAGCCAAGTCCTTTGCAAGCTGTAGAGGCAGCTGCACAGTCTTGCCTGAGGCATTGAGTATGCCATCTGAGCAAGTTACAAGGAAATCTCTATTTAAATAAAAAGGGAAAAAAATAAAAGGCAGTTCATGAATATTAGGCACTCTGTGTCCTGCCAGAATGTTTGCTTTTCATATCAAGGGTCTGATTCTTCAGAAGTACTTTTTTGTCCTCTTTTGGATTGCTGACCAATTCAATGGAGAGAAAGTGTAAGGAAGCCAAAATCATATTCATCCATGAAGTATCTTTGAAATAGAGCTTTCTGGATTGTCCTATATTTGAAAGACTCTTTTGTGGGTACATGGTGTGTGATTCAGCCACAAGCAGAATGAGATTCCTCTTGTCGAACTGCAGATATCTGCAATGCCTCCATCTGAACTTCCTCTCAGCCCACCCTACAATAATCAATAGAGAGAAATAAACAACTATGTGAGACTGCTACTTCTTAAGTGTTTCGGGTATCCATGCAATCAAAGGTGATTTGTGGCTGAGGAGTGCCATCTTCTTTCTCTTGACAGTAGAGATGCCTTTAGACATCTACTGTAAAGTCAGGGGAAATGAATCCCATCATGAAAGCATGCCTCAATTTAAAAAGATAAGCTCAGGTAGCCTGGATAGCCACAAGGCATCCAAATCTTGCCTTGTCATCTTTTCTTTTTCACTTTGTCTGTGATAGATTCTCAGTTTTCTACTCAAATTCCTCCTTTTCCCCAAAGCACCATCATCTTTTCTCAAATTTTTCTCTCATCCAACCTGCAGGTGCAGACAGCAGAATACTCCTTGAATAGTACCCAGCAGTACAGCAGCCTCCTAAACTGTGTGTGTGCAACAAAAAACAAGGTGAGTTCCGCAGTAAATCTCAGAATACTGGGTGTTGATAAATGGCATGACAGAGCAGCTGTTTGGAATTTTTGGGTTAATGTTTGTTATTAGAAAATGACAGCTCACAGAAGTAAAAAGGACTGCTGGGAGCATAGTGGCCCCGTACAAATTTTCCCAGTGGAGCTTTTTGGTTTGTGATACTGAGAGATAGAGTGAGCTTGGTCAGCTACTAGGAATAACCCTGGTCCATGTCCTGGAAGACCTCTGGTTAGATCTGGAGGCTGAATTTAGCTCTCCCATGCAAGAAGAATGCACTTTATGGAGAGTAGAAAAGGGAAACATCTTATGTAAAACTTTGGGAGGTGTCAGCATAATTTGTGTCTGAAATGAGTACAACTGTTCCCTGTAAAAATATGAAAGAGAAAATTGTTCCTGTCCAGGAGATCTCAGGAGAGAGACTAAGAAATTTAAATGCACTTCATACTTGTTAATGAAAGAGAGATTATTAGGGTAAAACCTATATAAACCAATTGCTTTTAAAAAATCCAGATATTTAATAAAAAATGACTATAGGGTCTAGATAGGCTCAGTTATAGGTGAAATATATTACACCTTCCTTGCTGCAGAAAATCCATGGTGCTCAATTATTTCTCTGAAATTCTTAATGAATGCAAGTGAAATGACCCTGGAAAAGTAAAGGAGACACTCTGAAATGATTTCAAAGCTTTTTTATTTTCCAAGGTGGGAACAAGTTCTGTATCTAACACACACAGAGCTTTGCAGTGAGTTTCTGCCTAGCTGGAGAAGTACACAAATGCTGGCAATGCTTTCTGTTGCTAGAGAGGACAGGGACAACAGTTTGTACTTCATGAAATCCTAGAATGGTTTGGGTTGGGAGAGCTTTTCGAGATCATCCTGTTCCAACACCTCTGCCATTGGCAGGGACACTTTACACTAGACCAGTTTGCTCAGAGTTCTAACCAGTCTGGTCTTGAACACTTGCAGGGATAGGGCATTCACAGGTTCTCTGGGCAGCCTGTCTCAGTGCCTCACCACCCCCACAGGAAAGAATTTCTTTCTCTTATCTAATCTAAACCTAATCTCTTTTAGTTTGGATTCATTTCCCCTTTTCCTATCACTACCTGCCCTTGTCCAAAGTCCCTTCTCAGGCTTTCTTGTAGGCCCCCATTAGGTACTGGAAGGCTTCTGTAAGATCTCCCTGAAGTCCACTCCAGGCTGAACAAGCTCAAGTCTCTCAGTCTGTCTTCACAGAAGTGCCTCAGCCCTCTGATCATTTTTGTGGCCTCCTCTGGGCTTCCTCCAGCAGGCCCACATCCTTTTCACATTGAGGTCCCTGCTGGGTGCAGCATTCCAGGCAGGATCTCATGAGGGCACAGTAGAGAGGCAGAATCACCTCCCTTGACCTGCTGGCCACTCTGCTTTTTGTTGGTTTTCTGGGCTGCCAGCACACATTGGTGGGTGATGTTGAGCTTCTCACCAACCAACACCCCCAAACCTTTCTTGTCAGGGCTGCTCTCGATCCATTCTCCATGCAGCTTGTACGTGTGCCTGGGATCCTCCCTAACCATGTACAGGACCTTGTACTTCAGCATTGTCTCACCCCAAACAATCCAAGTGGTGTGAATTGTCTTTGGAACAAATGAGGTGGAATACTATAACAGTGCCAGATTTAAAGTTGCTTGGGTGTTTTTTGTAAACATACTAGTGACCTTATTTTGATTGGTAGGTACCTAATAGCCACTTCAGTTAGCATTCTGTGCTATAATTAGCTATAAAGAGTTCTGACAGGATCAATAATTCACACATTGATCTTTCACATTCATTATTTTGCATCTAAAGGGTGCCTAAGCATTAACCAGAAAATTATTTAGTGAGATGGCATTTTGTGAAATCATTGTCTGCCTCCTGAAAGGCGAGTGAAGGAAGTCCTACACAGATTTCAGGTGAGTTACTGGTGACCACTTGTCTGGGGCTGGCAGGACCCAGTGGCAGGGAAGTGCCTGCTACCCTTGCCACCATTAATTTCAGTCAGCTCTCTGTAGGCACCTGCTGATCTGTATAAATCTCCAGGGCTGGCCCACACAGTTCTCTGCTTAAAGGCTTTTGACAAGATCACTGAGAGCTTTGTTTGTGGGACAGTGTGGGAGAGCTGAGGGAGCAGGGTGACAGCATCTGCCACCTCTAGTGCAGAAATAGTCCAGATGAAGACAAAAGGCAGGTGGCAAATTGGGACATAAACTTTGGTCTCTGGGACCAGAAGCCTGTTCCCTGTGTGTCCAAGTGACACAGCTAATCACCAGGAATTTGTGCTCTCCTCATACTCACTCTTTGGCTAGCACCCACCCACAGTCTGCTGCAGTTTTGCAAGGCATTCACACTGTTTGTCCTGGTCCAATATCTCACAGAGTCAGTGCCACTGAGTATAAAAATGTCTCAATATGCAGACAAGAGACCTGCAGAGAAGAGATACAGACAGAAAAGCAGCCATGGCTGCAGCAGGGGCTGTGACCTTCTGCCACTGGCACTACGCAGGCTGATCCCAGCCTGGAGGCAGCAGCTGACACTGGCAGCCCCAAAGCCAGCCTGTCTGAGGCCACCTACCCCAATATAAATTTGATCTACCTTGCTACATTCTTAATTAAGGAAAGCAGCTTCCATGCTAATGCCTCTGTACCAGTTCACACTGAACAGTTATTTTTCATCATGGTTGTGTTCTCTGCATAAACCTTCAGCTGCCAGGAAAACCTTTGTTTCCCCAGGTCCCCTCCCTCCCAAGCTCAAACAAGTAGGAAGCTAGTTATTAAGTAAAAAATGAATATGAAGATAGGAAATATATTATGGAAAAGGACAAATAGCTGAATAGCAGCTAAACTCCAACTGTGGCATGTCTGTCGTTCTCCCAAAGACCTTTGGAAACATGCCTGCTCCATGCAAGCTGGATTTGTATTTCAGGGAATGCATGTGCACTACTACTGTGCTATAAATAAACATGTGCTGTACCAGGTCCACTGGCTTAGTACATCCAACTCCTCTGAACCCTCCCACCTGTGCTTTTTGCCTTTGGATATGCACTGCCTCTCCCAAGCAAAGGGCCCACCCTGTCTCTCAGAGATAGCAGGATTGAGGTCTTGAAATATTTTTACTGTTTAAATAATGTTGTAGTCATGTGTCAACTAAGACAGGAAGAGCTTTCTGTGGGTTCTAAGACTGACTTATATTGCTTTGGGTTGAGCCAGTATTTCAATATATATATCAATTAATTTGAAACAGGATTCCACACGTGCAAGTTGTTGGCTTAAGCATCTCAGTTTCAGTAAAGCTGATGTGAACTTCTGCATGTAGCCATGGCCTACAGCTCTGAGGGAATGAGGGAGGGAAGGGATTGCAGAAACAAGAGCTGATAATACTGTGTCATGGCTCCTCTCTTCCTCCTCCTCTTTCTAGTTTCACACTGCAGATTAACTGAGTAAACATCTGATGTGTGGCATCCTGCACCTATGCCGACTAAAGCTGCTCTGATTATGCTTCCCCAGCTTTTCATAGGAGTCAAGTGTCCGTTCTGGGGTTGACGGTGAAAATCTCTTTTTAGGGTTGATCACAGCCAATCTTGGAAAAAAATTCCTGGGTTTTGTTTTTTTTTTTTTTTGTAAAGATGAAGATAGTTTTATTACTGCAACAATTTTATTGCCATTTTAAAAATTGAAATTTAAATGAAGTTTAAAGGGAGTAGTACAAATAATATTAATGGAGATTTGTTGCAATTTTAAAAATTCTATTTTTTTCTATTGTCCAATTTGGCTTCCTTTTGTGCTCCCTCATCTTGAATACTGCCTGTAATATTATGGTACACACATTGTATTTGAAAGCAGAAATATTCACTTAGGCAGGTGTTACAAAGTGTGCTGCTCCAGATACCTTCTCTCTGAAGCTGCAGCATTAGTGAGACATTGTACTGAAACCTGGCTGAAGGTGAGGACAGATTCAGAGATTAATGTGCTCTGTTGCCATTTCTACAGTCTGATTATATAGCATGGCAAAAAGAAGACTTGCATTAAATTTAAGCTACGTATATTTTGATCTGACATATATTTTTTAACTTCCTTGGCAACATTAGGTAGCAATTATTTCTGTAATTTTACAGTGACAAGGAAGTTCTGATTAATTAAACTTCTTCAAACTGTGAGACACTTAAATTTTGAATCTGAATCATATGTTTTGGACCCATTTCTGCTCTATGCAATTAAAACCTTGATGAATTCCCAGGGAACACAATGCCAGCACAAGAGGTTCTTGTATTACCATTTCCACGATCTCAGTCACAAAGGTCACCCAGAGGAAACTGTTCTGAGTGCCTTTCCCTGGCAGTCAGGTTTTTGGTAGTGTTACTTGTTAACATATCCTGAATCAGCTCCCCTCCAGCTGCAGACATTTCTTGAGCAATGAGTACAGGAGCTCTGACTGCTTCCTTGTCTTTACAGGTTTTTTCTTTATTTAAGGGAAATAACATGAGATATTTAGCTGAGGCAAAAGCTCTCATTCAGTTCTTCACTTGAAGAAAAAATCTGGGTGGTTTTTTTGGGGGGACCAGAATATTTCCCTCCCTTTCCAAAACAATCTACCAGCTCTGCTCTTGCAAAGGAGAAGGAACAGAACTGTGTGCTAGTCTTCTCCTTTCCTTTTTGTCCTTTTAAGAGCAGAAATTCTGGATTATTATGCCTTAAATTCTGAGCCTTGAGTTATTCCAAGAAGTCATTAGTTCAAAACTCCAGAGATATTTAATCTCCATGTTATGTTTTTGACCGTTAATAAGATGAATTGCAATTTGATGACAACGCTTGTTCTCTTCAAAGGTGTTTTTGGGGATGTTAATGCTTGGAGTGGCAGAAAATGCCAATCATTGAAGTTCACTTGTGATTATACTGAATTTTGGAAAACAATGTGGCTTATTTCCTGGCTGTTGTTTTTATTGTGGAACTGCATCACAGCAAAAAAACACAGATTAACACATGAGGGTTAACAGCTTGTGCATTAAGTCTTCCAGGTTTGAGAAGAAAATCAAATCTAGCTGTTTTCCAGACAAACAACCTTTCACAGTTTATTTTAACTTTTATAATTGTCAGTTTTGTGTAGGGTGGAATGTGAATAAAAATTAAAAGTTAATTTAGTCACATGCTTGTATTTTAGGCAAATGCAGAAAGGCATCCAAGCATTATAGATGTTAAATATCCAAGAGAAGTCACATTGTGTCAGTTTTTGAGACAAAGTTTGGCTATGTAGTCTGTAAAGTCCTCAAGATAAGAAGTGTTCAAGATTTTTCTTTCAATTTCTGTTTAAATAGTTTATTTCAAATTGTTCCCTCAAAGTATTTCCAACACAAGAACTGTAACATAGGTTTGCTGCCTGACAACAGAACTGATTGAAATACAAATGGAGCTGTCACTGTTCAAGTTGAGTGAAACATAAAAAGGAAACAAATGACATAAATGATGAAAACTAGCTTTGCTTTTAAAGTGGTTCTGTTATTGTTAATGCAAGATGTTGTTAATGCAGGCAGTTTACAGCACCTTGTGTCCTCCATCTTAACACATTTGTTTATCTTTAAAAACTTAGAGCTTGCATTTATGTAGCTCCCTGAGCACAATTGCTCTTAAGCTTACTTTTGGTTTCTGCTGTTGGGAGTAGTGATGGTGACAACAGCAACAGCTCCAGTGTTTTTCTTTATGATATACCAGAGGATACTCAGCTCTTCAGGCAGTGCTTGTGTGAGAACCCAGGGCTTGTCTTTGACTGTTCTGGGAGCTCAGGGACCTGTGCAGGGGGCCCAGAGTGCTCAGAAGCCCTGGCACCAAGCCCAAGACACCTGTGATTTGGATTTTAGTCCCTGGGAAGGTTTACCAGCTTTGAAAGAAAAATTACAAGTCTCATAAATTTAAATAGAGTAATAATAGGAGTGTCACAGGGTGAAAAAGTAGATTTTGGGTTTTAGTACATGGGGGTGGGTGAAGCCAAGATGGAGGAACCGCATGGTTTTTAGGCTTCTTCCTTCTTCTTCATCTCCAAGATTCATCTTCATGATTCTGTTGTGATGGTGGCACTGGTGATTGGTTTAGATAGAATACACATTGTCTAACGTAGGTGATAGGTATTGGAAAACAGTTGTAAATAAGGTACACGTAGATTTTAGTATAAAAGATAAACCACCACCTCTTGGGTGGGGATCGTCTCGGACTGTCGTGCTGTGAAGATCTCAGCAGGACAGAGAGAACAATGTTTTAGATAAGGTAAAATAAACAATAATAAAAAAAAAATCTGAAGACTGAAGATTCTACATCTTTTTTTCATCTCGGGCAAGGAAAAGGACTTTTAACACCTTGGGGACATTTCTGCAAAAGCAGAAAACCCCACATGCCTGCAGCTTGATGTATTGTGGCAAGCATCACACATGAACCACAAATTGATAAAGCTTGGCGCTTTAACTTTGGGAATACCACAATAATCTAAATGACAAAAGATGAAGGACTACAGAAGGGATGTGAGAAGTGGTTGTTATAGTCCTGGGAGCAGTTGAGGGACAAAGAAAAACCCCGGGTAACTACAGAGCAGCTACTCTGACCTTAGTGTATATGAGGAGCTGTGTAATACAATAGCAGATACAGATTTTTAGGAATTATGATTAAAAGCTTTAACTTCTGAGCTATGAACCAGAGTACACATTACTAGCAAAGTTTTTATGGAATGCCAGCATTATTCACCAATATGACTTTGATCTAAGAAAAAAGGAATGCCATTTTAAAATTTGTTTTCAGTGAACAACAAGGACATGACAGAGAAACTCTTTTTGTTGAAGCAACAAGCCTTGATGTCAGCAGGGGAAAGGAACTCAGATACTTCAGCATGGAGGAGACTTGGAATTTCATTACATCAACAGCAGACTCAAGAAAAAGCTTTGTGAGGACCTGTGCCATGTTAGCCCTTCAGAAGGGTTGGGAGAAAGGGCACGAGGAGCCCCACTGAGCTCCCTGGGGCAGGGCAGGAAGAAAGAAGTGACTTTTCTCGTTGCTATGTGCTTGAGATGGTACTTGCAGCCATGAGGCAGATTTGATAAATCTGTCCAAGCAGTTTTTCCACCAAGTCACTGGAAAACAGCTGAAGCCTTTACTTTTGGTAAAAGGCCTCTTTGAAAAAGGGCTGCAGCTCAAGTCCAGCAGAAACCCTACACTTCTTTCATAAATCTCTCCTAGATTACTCTGGGTATGCTACTCTGAGTTCAGTATATGCAAGGATTTAAAAGACATTTTGAAGGAAGTCTTTAAATAAAGGGTGGAAAGCAAATTCTAAATGTTTGAAATTCAATGTGAGAGGCATGGAAAAATGTAGCCAGCTATCTACCTTTGGTAACTTTGGCTAGATAGGGCACTACCTAACCCCTATTGCCTGCACTGACAGCTTAGGTACAGGACCACAGGAGAAGTGGTTTGAGCTGGGGAAAAGGGCTGAAGGAGCAGGTACAGGGAGACAACTGTGAGTTGTTTTGGAAGGGTCCCTGCCACACTGGGAGGTCCCAATTGTAGCTCTGGCTCTGGTCCTGTTTTACGTGTTCATTAATGACCTTGTCACAGAGAGCACTTGTCTGTTAATGGAATTTGCTGATGACAGGGTTTTAGGAGAGAGAGGATTCCTATGAGAAAATAAAGGGATGACTGTGGTAAATAAATAATAGGAATAAGATTGGGTTTAACACTACAATGTGCTAGCTCATGTGTTTAGGGAAGAACAGCAGTACTTCCTTGCAATATGGCAGGAGTTCATCTGTTAAAAATTACAGATTAAAAAATACTCAGAAGGATCTATAGTAATAATGGAGAAAAAAATCACTTAGGACACCAAAATACATCAAATATTTCACTTCCATCAGAGATTACATGGGGATTAGCTCCACAGGGGTGCATTCTGCTATATACACCCCTCTGCAAAGCATTGGTGAGACCTCCTCTGCAGACTCATTTTTGTCATGGTCAAGTATTATGAACTCTCATTACAATACTTGCATAAAACAGAATTACTGTTACATCAATGATGTTTTAGAAGATATTAAAAAATATGTTACTTTGCCCAGAAAAATGAATTGCTTTCTAACAATGTCTCAAGGGTACAAAGGCTGGGGTGGGAAGGAAATACTTAAACTAGAAAACAATGCTGTCATTTCACTAAATGCTTGTGTAAAACAGAAAGAACTTCCTAACAGAGAAAATGGGGATTTCAATCCTCTTGTCAGAGTAGTAGGCCCCAAATTCCTATCCCTTCCTCCCCAATATTAGTGTTTGATAATGATAGGCAAAGAGCTGCAATGTTTTAGAAGCTAAGATGCACAGAATAAAGATTTAGTCATGCAATACCAAACATTATTTCATTACAATTCTATTGCAACAGCTGCCCTGACAATTAATGACTGGTTTTGTCAGTGAAATACCACCCAGATGGGAAGTCTTAGAGAGGTCTAAGAAGGATGCCCTTCCCAAAACTGCGATCTACTGGATTTTCTTGATGAGAATGGGGATAGGAGTAATATTAATATGCCAATAACTTGATCTCAGCACTCAATTATATCCACAAATGATATAAATGGACACATTTCCAATGAGTTGATGAAGCTACACTCACTCAAACGAGCTGGTAGCACCTGTCAGCTGTTAGCAGTGTAATGCCCAGGGTATGGAGCATACTGGGAGTAATTCTGCCCAGTAAGGGGCTGTGGTGGAAACACACAGCCCACCATGCCCCACAGAAGTGTTACTGGATGCACCACGCTGGAAACTTAGGCATGAGCTATGAGCCATCTTCAAGCTTGCAACAGGACATAGTTTTTTTTTAATTTAGCCAACTTGTCTCCTTTTCCCTAAGAAAAGAAGCAGAAAGGATCTCTTTGTCCAAGGCCTGACCCCTCTAGACATCCTGTCTTTCTTAAAATAACCCTTGTTGTACCCCGATCAAGGAAGTTTATCTTCTCCAGATCCCGTTACACGTGGTGCTGGGGTAACCCAAAGCACAAAAATGTATCATCCTTTATTTTTGTGTAAACACCTGAGTGTGACTGTATGTGCGCACACTGGCCTCTTTAACAATTTTGTTTGATTTACAAAGTGCTTACTGGTAATTAGGTACATGATTATATACCAGTAGCTGAATTCAGCTAAATAAGAAGCCTTAAAAAAAAATGGAAATGTGAAAAGATGCCTGTTGGCTCAATAGGTTCACTGAATGCCCCATTTCTGGCCAACAAGCATATGAATCTACCTACTAAGGATAACTTCAATTCTAATGAAGATATTCTATGAGCTATTAGAGAGCAGCAGAAACAAATACCTTTTCCAATATTGTTCTGTTTTCCTGAGGTCAGAAATAGCATTACCAGTGTGACTGAAGGGGTACATGCTTGCTGTGTGGGTGTGTTGGAAGGAAAAGGGAAGTTATTATGGTGTAGAAAATGCACTATTTTGGGTTGTTTTGAGGTTTGACTGGCATGATTTCAAGTAGTTCTTACAAATACTCTCCTCAATATACTCTTCTTACTTTTTTATCTTGATAGAAAAGGTTTAAGCAACTTCACCTTCATTAAGAATGTCACCTGGAAGACATAATCAAAATACCTTTAACTTTGAATATTATAATGAGGTAACAGGTACATAGCTGATTTTACAGGTTAGGATGAATAATTATTATTCAGATTAATTTAGATAATTGTAACATGTAGGAGATAAGGCCAGGTTGGAAGGCGCTCTAAACAACCCAGTGTTGTGGAAGATGTCCCTGCCCATGGCAGAGGGATTAGAACTACATGACATTTAAGGACCCTTCCAAACCAAACCAAACCAAACCAAACCAAACCAAACCAAACCAAACCAAACCAAACCAAACCAATCCAAACCAAACCAAACCAAACCAAACCAAACCAACCAAACCAAACCATTCTGGGATTCTTAGAGAGATGGCACCCAGATCGAGGACTTTGGGAAACGTTAATTTATGCAGTCCAATGGCACAGGTTCACTGGATGATTCTTGAAGCCTTAAAATCTTTGTGTTATTGTTGCAGATTATAAAACTGTTATGTGTGGGGAGATGTCTTATAGAAATACTGCAAGACAGTTTGGAAGATATTGGGTACTTGTTTTTTAACAGAGAATTTGTTCTGGAAGTGGAAAACAAAACACAATTATACGCTCTTTGAAATTACAGGGTTTTGTTTAAGCTTTTTCTGCTGCTCTTTGTTTTCTCTTCTCTTCCTTGTTCCTTCTTTCATATTTTATCAACTTGAATAGAGTGAAAGAGAATATATAAAGCAATTTCATCTCGATTATTATACTTTTTTGCAGGACCAAAGGGTAGAATTTTATCCTGGAAAATGTAATATTTACTAAAATTATTCACTCCAAAGTATTTATTTTCCTCAATTGTTAACAGTGATTGCTGTTGGGGTGGTGTTCTAAATACTGTTTACTCCATCTACCACCGTGTAATAACATTGAATCTGTTTCACAGTTCCTGGCTAAGAAGTCAATTAATAAAAACCTGCAGCTGCCTCAAATTTCACTATTTCCAAACAGCAAATTTAGCCCTCGGAGTTTTCCCAAGCAAACAGAAGGCACATCTACTCCAAAGGAACCATCAGCCTAATGCTAATGGGCTTGGGAATGGTTTCCATGTGGATGGCTGCTGACTGCAGCGGGACCAAACCTCCCTGACAGAGCGGCGATGCCGCGGCGTGCTGGTGACTTGCCCTCTGCTACCACTCACTGCTGAGCTGCCAGAGAGCAGGACGAGAATTCTCCTCCTTTTATACCCTATACATCACTTGCTTGTTTAGCCCAAAGCACCCTTCCTTCCCATCTGTGAGGCTGCATATGTCTAAGGTCAGCTGAGGGAATTCTGTTCCTGATTAATGAAAGCTGTTTTAAAATAAACCCACCATGTGTTAAAAAAAAAAAA
>VYXF01008659.1:211046-291157 GCA_013397295.1 Polioptila caerulea
AAAAAAAAAAAGTAGAGTTAAGAAAGGCTGTAAAATCTCAAAATGGATATCCATCCTATTTTTCACCTTAAATTAAAAAAAAAAAAAAAGTTTTGAAAAGAGAGTATTTCCCTCCTGGGACTTCATTGCTCCCATCATAAAGCCCAAATTAAGTTTGCACTTTGCTGTATAGGTGAAAAGCTGTATCTTCAAATGACGCAGATTACAGAACAACTCAGCACTCTCCAGATTTAATTCTGACAGGCAGGAGCAGGTGTATGCCATGAAGTGTAACCTTGGAAAGATGACCCTACATGACTATTAATTTACATTTGATAGTTGTACGATAAAGTAAGGGTTAATTAAGGAACTTCCAGAAGGGGCACAGGATGTTCAGGTGAAAGGTGGAGCAAGGAATATGTGCTGACCCAGAAATAGGCCAGCTGGTTTATGTTATTATTTTATTTTTCCTTTAGACCTTCAAGTGATTGTAAAGCTCTACAGAGAAATGTGCTCTGTGATGACCTGAGTATTATTTCAAATGCCTGAGAGGCTGAGGCACTGGTTTACCATATCCTGCTGTGAGAGCATTGGAGGCTAGGATGGTGCCTTGTAGACAGAGTACAAAGCAGGCACACTTTGCAGTAATGTGTTATGAAGCTTTGAAAAATATGCTTTTCACCACAGGCAAGCTTGAAAAAATAGACAGGACCCAATAAAGCCTTTATTTAAACCTCCTCCATTCCTTTCCTACCATTTTCTTCCTGCTAGCCATAATCTCATTCTATTTCTCGGTGCCAGGGTAAAGTAGAATGAACAGTCCTGCTTTTGATGGTTTAACTTATCTCTCATACATCATGTCTGCTCATTAATTTTGCTGTTAGCAGTAATAACATGTGCAGATGAGCTACTGCATCATCAGACAGAGGTCCTGTTTTGGGAAAGGAAGAGTTTGCTTTGCTTTGATTCCATCTTCCCCCCCTCGCCCCTCAAGAATTATTAAGTAGGAATGTAAAAAAATTAGTAAACCCTGATGCAGAAGAGAAATTTCTGTTCACTATACTTTGTGACTGTGTGTTTTTATTTTGCTCTGTTAAAAATCAAAAAAAAACTGCACCTTCTCAGGAAGTGGAAAAGACTGTTCTCATTAGCCAGGGAGTTGGATGGCTCTTTTACCAAGAGCAAGCCTTGGATCTTATAGGCTGTGGTTTCCTCCTTCCTGATAAATACCTCCTTCTCTTTTTCATTTGTTCTCAGGCTTTGCAGCCCTCCACATTGCACCATCTGGGCTGCACATGCTGGTTCGTGTCGTTGGAAGTGAGAGAGATTCTTGCTCTTATGGAGAGAACTACAATTTAAAGCATTTTTTTTGGTCATCTCTCAGGTGACTTCTCTGCTCCTCTGCTACACCTCTAGTGGAAGTTCATAATCTCTCCAGTAAGGGAGACTCATTGGCTGTTTTTGTAGTGATTTTCTAGCTGTGATATTGAACAGGTACAACACAGCTTCATACCTGGTGATTTTTGAAGGTGCTGGAAGTGGCTCAGACTCACCTGAGTCAGCATCAAAGGGAAGATTATCATTACACTTCCTCTCATTTAAATCTACAAATCTACAAGCTTGTTAAGAAAGGTAGACATCTTACCCCAGCCTCTGGGCCAGAAGGAACACACTGTTCTGTTGCTTTTCTTCCTTTCTTCCCCTTTCTCCTCCCATGGGATCACTGATTACCACTGTATTTATTCCCAGTCTGGCCACAGGTTCACCTGGCTTGGTCACTCAAATGTGCCTTTAAAGATATTAACAGAAGACAGCGATGCTTCTGAGGTAGGGAATGTATTTTATAATTTCCTGCCCCCTTGCTCTCCCTTTGTCAGACTGTTGATTTTACACTGTCAAAGTTTTGTTCCAAAACTAAATTTGAGTATTTATGTGGATGTTTTCAGTATCTCCATGTCTCTCAAATTCAGGTAGTGAGGCAGGTTGATGGGCACCCTGAGTATCCAGGCACTCAGACAAGACACTCCAAGGAAATTGGGGGAGCTGGAACATCTACACATCTTCAGTTCCCATGTTATCTAGATTTTCTTCCTCTTTGGGACTCAGTGGGCAACAGCACACACCCCTCTTGTGCTGAGTACCAAAGGAAAAACATTAAGTTAAACTATCAAAAGCAGGAATGTTCATTCTACTTTGGCACTAGACTGACCAATTTTCCCTGTGTCAGTGTCCTCCACAGCAAACAGTGTTGAGTACTGAAACATTGTGGATCTCCAGCAACTCATGTACAAAACATTTGATGTATATTGGACTTTTCCAGTTCTTTGGTACCTCCACATTTGCTGTTATAAAAGAACTAACTGGGAAACTTCACAGCCATGAAAATTTGTCATGTGACATTTCCCGAACAGCTTTATATAGGACCAAAATTTTCTTTTGTCATCCTTAATTCATGAATGAAAGACATCTTTGTTACAAAGTGAATCAGTTCAGTCAAGTTCCTTAATTTTCTTTCTTCCTATGTAGAAACAGTACCCATAATACCAGACTTAAATGTTCAGGCTTGTTTGTTAATCCAAGGCCTGGGTCTAGTGCCTGCCTTTGCATCAGCTACTAGTACAAGGGTTACACTCTTATGTTACATTTGGTTGTTTTGGCTTTATTCAAAGATTTAAAGATAGCTCCCTAATTTTTAATTTTTTTTTTTTAACTAATAATAAATTTAATAAACCAGTGTGCCAAGACTAGGGTTGAAACTATAAGGCTACTTGTCATGTTAAGAGTAAGGCAAATTTTTCTGTTGCATTAAGAGAAGGATTTGGCAGAAAACAAACCCCCTTGCATTCCAGCTGGTCCTCAAATATCGGAGGGGTTGGGGGTGGCTGGGCTTAGTTTCTGAGCACTAAGCAACAGAAGTGCAGAGCCAGCTGGCTCTGTAAGTCCAGTCACATTCCCCGAGACTGCCATGATCACAGGTTCACAGATAGTGCCACACACTGTGGGTCCGGTTGTGCCAAATGAACTCTCCCAGCTGGATTAGAAGTCTGGTCACATTCAATACCTCTCATGGGCAGGTGCAAAATAGTTGTTGAGCACCAGAAATACAGGCTTTTATTGGATTTTCAGTGATAAAGACAGTGTCTGCAGAAACACATGTGAATATACAAAATAAAAATAATACAGCCAGGAAAAAATGCTGTAAATTGAGAGATGACTCCATAGTACTGAAGGCATGACCACAACCACAAGGTTGCTTTCTGAATTTCCCAAGGAATCATTCAGTATAGGTGACTGCTTGAGTCATACCCAGTGGGTGTCCTTATGAGGGAGGAGATGGGTGCAGCCACAGTTATCCAGATGAAGTCTCTGACCTCCCTTTCCATTAAAACTACATTTATATTGGTTTTTTTAAGGGAGGGGAAAAAGTAATATTACAGTTGATGTTATTTCAGGTTTAGGCAGAGTTTGAATTACTTTAGTCATACAGATAAAGCATGTACAGGTTTTACTTAATTAGCATATGCCAGCATATGAAAAATAATATGTGTTTTTGGATCAGGGGAGCAAAGTTCAGCTTTCAGTCACCATTTGGGTTATTTCTTTGGCTCGGTTCCTGTTAGCTGCATTGTTTTAAACAGAGCATGACCACAACACCTCTGTTCCACCCCATCCTTTGTTCCATGTCTCTCTCAGGGCAGTACATCAAGTTCCCTCAGTGTTCCTGCTCCTAAGGCGTGCAGTTTGTTTCTGGTGAATTATAACCAATGCTTGCACTCTTTATTGATGAACTTTGTTTTTCAGTGTTTTCAACACACTCTTATATGTTGGAGAAATCAGGTTCTCTAATAGTCTTCCAAACAGTTTAGGAATTGAAATATGAATGCCAGGATGGAGTTCCCTCAGTTGATGCTGTCTGTGATACCCTGGGACTGAACAGATCCTTTCTACTATAGTATTTAGTGAACAGGAAAAGGAACAATGCCTTTAGTTGTGATTAACTGTCATATACAGATACCTTCAACAAGAGTTTATTTTATGCAGGAATGACTATACAGGGATTGGTTTTGAAACATCAATCCAAAATATTGAAGTTTCATATAACACAACCAAAGCCTGAGAGCTCAGTCAGGTCAGAAGGAATCACCCCTGCACAAGGGAAGGAAACATGAGAGGCCTTGGTTGGCTCGAGGAATCTCTTGACATCCAGGTGTGCAAAGCTCAGAGGGTGGCTGTGCCCAGGATTGAAGGAAAAATGCAGTTCTGCAGTCCCAGCCCTTCCCCTGGGGCCCAGCTGTGACACCTCCTGGGGGCAGAAGGAGAGGTTCTGTGGGAGGGCAGTGGGTGCTGTGCTGATGTCAGATGCCCTGGTGTCAGCCTCGAGAGCTCTCTGTGCCCTCTGCCAGGCTTAGGGGGCTGTTCCTGATATGGCTGTTCTGGAACAGGACTCTCTTCCTCCTCTGCATACTGTGCCTCACTCTTCAACATGAAACCCAAGCAAGCCTCAGGAGTGAAGTGTAAGCATTTCCTAGACCCTGCAGAGGGAAGGGTAGGACTGGGACTGCAATTCCCATCTGTCCTCGCATCAGTATTGTACAAATGAGCATTTGCATGGTGTATTTTTAGCCAGTATTGAAAAGTCTCTGAAATTTTGATACCATATGGAGTCAGTGACTGCCTTCAAATCTAGAGAAATAAATCGGCTTTTCTGGTCTTTGGAATGATTTTATTCTTCTTATTTCTAAGGAATTTTCTAGTTTGTTTTTTGAACACATCTACTGTCTTTAATCCTCAGCTCCTCAATCCTTTATTAATAGGATTATTAAACCTGACAACAGCTCAACCAGAGAAGCAAACCCAATGGTAAAGCACAATTTGATCTAAGTCTCTGAGAATGTAAGCCCACAGAGTAATTGTTCTGCAGAGAATTCAAAATACAACTCTTTGGGTATATGTTTATCTTATATTGTATAAACTGCAATGAATCGCACATAAAAGACAGCGGCAATATTAAAATTCTTCCAGGAATGTGTTTATAGGTGAATTCTAGCTATATAAAGAAAGAGATGTATTTTCAGAACAAGAAAAGATTATACTTCTGCATCTTTGACTTTAGAAAGAGTTTTTTAATCTATAGGTGTTAAACTTGATTCTGTGTACTGGAAGTAATTTAAAGAGGCAGTTAAATTATCACTGTTTTCACTATTTCAGAGTTGGTCTTAAAATTCCTAAAACTCTAACAATATTTAAGAATCTTTTAAAACATGCCAAAAATTATATTCAGGTAAAAAAAAAATCTTTGAAATATTGCAAAATTCCTGCAAAGATGTGGAAAAATATAATAAATTAGGAAGAGATTTTTCTTAGTCTTCATAATCCAGACAAGGCATAGAAAGATCTTCCTTTTTGATCTCAAGGTAACAAAGAACTTAAGGATATATGAAAAAGATAAGGCTGAATATAAAATGAGCACATGAATGATAACATAAATAAATTTGTACAAATATAAATAAAATATATAAATAAAATGTTATGCACTGGGAAAAAATCTAAAAGTGAAAATGTTATTTCAATAAGGGTAAAACCATAGTGATCAGAACATTCAGGGAAACATCCAAATAAAAAAAAAAAACTAAGAATGGTCTCATGAATTATTGTCTTGTTCCTGGGGAAAAAATAGGTATATTTAAGATTTATATTTATCAAACTGCTGCATCATAGAATCAAGGTTCTTAGTGCTCGATTTTTGCTTGGAAAATATCTCCAGTGCATAGAAGAATAAGGGCTTAAATGCAGTTCTAAGTGAATTAGGAAAGTCTTGGCATGCTATTTATTTGAGGAATATCAGAAGTATAAGCTAGAAGTGGGCAATCAAAGCAACAGCAAAAAGTGACCCAAAGGAGATGCAGTGTTTATCTCTGATGGGAAAAGAAAGTGGAAAAAGAGATCTTGATGCACAACAGAGAAAGGAGAGCTTTTGAAAAGCTTCCTGAAAAGCAAACTCACTCTTTCACTTCTGTAACTTCATCAGATGCATGAGAGCCGGATACCTTGAGAGACTGAATGTCCTGCTCCCTCTGGTGCTGCCCATAAGGTGGCCTCTTATGCATCCCTTAATATCAGGTCATAGATGAAGGTAGTTAAGGCAGTGCAGATTTATGTGGTGGGAGCGAGTAATGAAGGCAGCAATATGTGCTACTGCATCAGGGATGGATTCCTGCAAAGCAGCTTTGGAGAAGCCAGAGCAAGCTGGTGCCAGTGGTTATTGATTTGGGGATAGGATATCTCAAGGGCAGGGTTTGTTGTTTGGGAACCACAATGGGATAGGAAATGCACTGTCCAGCCCTGACAAAATGGGCTTAGCAAGAGAGGTCAGCATTATTTTAACAAGCTTTTTGCTACTCGATATGTCTGTCTGTGGTGCTACCACCCGTGGCCCTTTAATTGTGTGTAATACTAATTTCCCTTTCTAAAATAGGTGATGGTCTTACTGAGATGCCCTCTCTAGCTGAGCAGGCCATCTGTTACCCCAGGACTGACATTTCAGCCTGTCCACACCTTCCACACCTAAACACTCACAGACTCACCTGGACCACAGCGAGTCACACAAGAATTATGTCAGAACTTACATGGAAGTGGTCATTGGCTAGGATACTTTGGTTGTTTGGGTCTCCTTCTCCTTAGGGTTAAATTCAATCTGGCCAGTTGAAGACAGAATCAGTGTAAAACAGCCTTCACAATCTCTCAGTATTTTGCATGTACATGTTTTTGCAAGCTAGTTATTACCAATGACCAGGAGAAGCCACACTGCGGTGAGAGGTGCTTTGTGAATGAAAGAGAAGCAGGGCAGGACTGACTGCTAGCAGGCTGCCAGAGCCCCTTTTTGAGGATCTGTGGAGAAGCTGGAATAGAGGATCCCCTGTACCCAAGGTGTTCCATGGGCTCTGATGTGCCCTGAAGGCTTCTGGGGGGAGATGGGGGCTGGGTGCTTGGCTCTGTCACAGGGGGTCTCAGAATCAGGCACTGCACTGAAGGAAAAGTTGATGAAAGTGCACAAGAGACTCAGTTACCAAAGTCCTCTTTGCTGCAGTTTGTCCTGCTTAGCTGAATGAAAAATTTCACACTTAGAAAATAAGCTATTTAGGTGCGTGTTGTCTTAATGCAAAGCCATTTCTCTAAGGTCCAGACCTTTCAGGGGGCTAACAGGAGTTAGAAGTGGACCTTATAAACACCTGGAAGGCCTGGATCTTAGTTAGAGAAATGGCTTTGCAAGGAAGACAGGCAATTATTTTTGTATTAACTTGTAAGACAGGTAATTTCCATCATTGTTACTGAGCTACAGGTAGAGAAAGTTTCATGCTGAAGAACTGAGCAATATGATTCAGTGGGGTCTTAGACTCACAATCAAAGACTTAGTCAAGGCATGGAAAAAAAAAACAAGCAGTTCTGGCCAGTTTGTCCAGTTTTCTTGGAACACAAAGGATGTAATGGCAACGGAACAGAAAAGAAAGGCTGGTGACAACTCTGCAGCTGGAGGAGATGGTGGAAGAGAGTGTTCATGCGGAGCACAGCAAATTCATCCCTTGGCTTTACAGAGGGGATAAAGTGTCAGTAAGATGAGCTGCCAAAGTGCAAGCTCACAGTTTTTCCCACTGTCAGTATTTCAATACTACAGCTCCCAGAGCTTGTGGGGTTTTGGCTGAGGGATTTCAAAAGCAAGGCTGGACATCACCATGCCCCCAGAGCCCAGGAGACACAAAGCTGCTGCATGAGTGTGTCAAGGCCTTCTGGCTATCCCTCTGCAGGCAGCTGCTTTGTTTGCTTACAGATATTCTAAAGAATGTATTTTTATAGAGTTAATAGGAATGTATTTTTTGATGGGCTGTGAGGGAAAGTGTATTGCTTCTGTTATTGACCAGGAGCTGCAGCTCTGGGGCATGACTGGGCTGTGGTGGGAGGGGAGTTTTCCACCCAGACTGGACAATGAGAAAATGATGGCTTCAGGCAGAGGAGGACAAGGAAGTAGCAGACAACTTCCCACATTGTGATCAGACCATATCAGTGATTTTCCTTGCCCCATATTCTTACACTCTCTACCCAGTGAATAAAAAATGGAGGATTTGAATGACATTTAAGCCAGCAGTTAAACCATCCACTCACATAAAACCAGCCTGTATTTCCTCGGGAGTTGTCACTGTAGAGCCCTGATTAATTTAATTTATCATCCTTAAAGTGTAAATAAAGGTATTACAGCAAGCATAACGTAACATGACAGAAGCAGGAAACAGGGCAAAATAGATCATATTAATGTGATCCTTCTGCACCCTGAGTCATATGGACAGTAATGGTTCATTAATTGTGAGCAGAGAGACGTCCAACAGACACATTCTTGTCCTGGCAGTCCCTTTGCTTGGACAAGGAGTTTTGGGAGCAGATATCATTACTGGGTAAAATCACAGCTAGCTAGAAATGTTAGTGCTATAGGAATTGGGGCCTTCTTCCACTAAAATCAATGCAGGAAATGTGCCTATTTGCATGGTAGTAATGAGCAATTTAACAACATTATGTGGGAATGAATGTGGTTTTGCTACTCCTTGACTGATGCCCACCCTATCCTCCTCCACATCTGGAGACTGACCCAGACCTCAGCCTGTGGTCCATGGCTGGTGTACCCCTCCAAGAGGTCAGCCAAAGGCAACTGTCAGAAGTGGGGCTGGAAACCATAACCAAACCACTGGGTACACAGGAACACCTTGCAAATCAAAACAGCCTAATCATTGCTGCTGCAAATTGAAACAACCTCTTAGGCAGGCACAGGAACAAAAGTTAACCACAGCTGTTGGTCGTGATTTGATGCTGCCAAGGCTCTGTTGATCAGATTTTGCCCTCCTGTCCTATCTGTAGGTTGGCTTCACTTGCTTCAAGCAGCAAATATTGTGAGATGGAGCCTAGACTGGATTATAATGTGCTCCTCCTCCTTTTTCTGTGCCTTTTACTGACTTGGCTAGCTATACAAAGGTACTTATTCTATAAAAGAGTTATTTTATAAAGTAAATAAATACTTTATATATTATGTATATATAAAAATATGTACTTTATAAATACACATTCCAGGGCAGTCCTGTGGCAGCCTTCCATTACTTACAGAGAACCTACAGGAAATATGGGGAGGTACTCTTTATTGGGCAGTGTAGTGACAGGACAAAGGAGAAGAGCATAGATAGTAGCAGGACATTCTTTGCTGTGAGGCTGGTGAAGCACTTGAATGGGTTGGCCAAAGAAGTTACAGATGCCCCATCTCTGGGAGTGTTCAAGGCCACATTGGATGGGGCTCTGAGCAATCTGGTCTAGTGAGAGTTATCCCTGCCTGTCACAGCAGACCTCTCATTAGGGGTAGAAATGAGCCAAGACACAGACTCTCATCTAAATACATGAAAAGGGTCCCAGTTTATTCTTTTTTACAGCTTAGACATCCTGACTGACTACAGCAAGCTCCCACTGTAGGGCCCAGCTGCAGACTCTGCTGGTTATTTCCTACGGAACTGTGACTGCAAACATTAGTTTGCAGACTCTGAACATAAGGCTTTCACCAGCTCAACAGTGACTGCAGGCTCCAACTCCATCAGACCCACACTGACCCCCCAGCTGATCTGCCAGTAGTAACTCTCTTCCTTGTTTTATTCTTCTTTGTGTCTCTCTGGATCGTTCCTCCTCCCTCAAGCTTACTCTACCTCCTCAAGACTTTCTTCCTCCAGGTTCTCTTCCTCAGGATCCTTCCTGACTGGCCAACTTTTATCACATTTATCTTTATTAGTCATAGCTGTGACCTGTTAAGAGCAAGGCTGTTCCTCTTCTTTGGTAATTAGTACAACTGTGACTTATCAGGGGCAAGGTCACCAGAAATCCCTACTACACTTACACCTGCCCATGGCAGTGGGGTTGGAATTCGATGCACTTTAAAGTCCATTCCAACCCAAACTATTCTGTGATTCTACTGAGCAGAAATTACAATGAACTTGGTGTGCTTAACCCCTTCTTTCCCATCCCCTCCCCCTTTTCCTTACCCAGTGCTGTTTGTGGGGTCTCTGTCATGTTTATAACTATGGTTTGTGTTTTCCTGGCTATCATCAATGTAGTTGTCCAGGCTTCTTCTATCCATGGCAAGATGCAAACCTGTCAAAATGTAAGTGCTTTGAATTAATATGAGAATACACTATCTAAAGATTTTAAGTTATTTCCTTTGACACATATACACAAATAACCACACTTTGGAGTTGGTAAGGTGATCATCTCATAGAATAGACTGAAACACCACTACTGTCTTGGAGAAGGAGAAATCATCTTCCTAGAGCTCATTCTTTGTTTAAAAACCAAGATAAAAATCACACCTCAAACAAACCTTGCATTTTGTTTTTCTTTTCACTGTACTTTTTCTTAAACCACTGTTAGGAATATGTTTTGGTTTTACTGGTAAGGATAGGTGATATAATAAATCCTGATTTATAACATTCCACAGTTTTCTTTATCTTAAATCTAAATACAATCAATAACAAATATTAGTATCTGGTCTAAGTTAGAATTTTCAGGAATGGGTGTTACCTAACATGTGTTGACATATGACCAGACCTTTCAGTGTGACTGCATCCATCCCAGCAAAAAATTCTGCTCTTGGAAATTACAGGCTTTGAAATAAACTAAATAGTAAGCACAGGCCTGAGAATGTGGGAGAAGATGATGTGCTCAGCAACCAGCTCTAGAAAGTCTGTGCTCTGGGAAGATCTCAAAATGGTCCAAATGGGTGCTTTTGAACATATAAGCAGCAAAAATTACTTTTGGAAGAGGCAGCTCTTAGAAAATATGTATGGATCTTTTCCTTACTACTCTTTCTCCTCCTCTTTTTTTAATGCCAAAAAAAAAAGCCCAAACCAACCCAACACCCACAGTTTTTTAAAATGTCGGTTTTAACGTATCAGACATGAAGTTTTAAGCTGTACTCCCTGCAGACTCTTAAGAAAGAGTTTCAAGGTCAGGAAATTAGAAAACAAATCCACTTCTTATAATGAAGATTTTATGCCTGCCTTTCAGATTTAGAAATTGCCCTCCATGTGTCTGGGATTTCTAGTTTAAAGCTTGATGGCTGCTGTTGCAGAGGACAAACAATCTCTTACAAAAAAACCCCCCAAACCCAAACTCTACAGAGTGTGGCAGTGCCTGTCAGTCACCTGAAATTTCCTTTGTTGGCAATCTAAGAAGATAACAGCAGAGCAGGCTCAGCCCAGCAACTGTTCCCAAGCAAAGGACCCTGAGAGCGCTGGGTGATGGGAGGAGGTTGGTTGTGACTAATGCAAACTGATAGTCCTTGCAAGGGGATGGCAGCGCCCGGGGGCCCTTCGCCTCCTGTTGTTTCACAGGAGCCTGTGGAAAGCAGCCTGGGTCAGGAGGAGCTCCTGGTATTCCCTCTCTGGAAGAGAAAATGTGTGCTGGCACTAATGAGCGTGGAAAAATTCTGTGATAGAGCTCCTGCATATTTCAAAGGCATAAATCAGGGTTGAAAATAATGTTTTCTGTTTTTTCCCCTATTTTCTTTTTGAAATTAAGGCAGTTAAATAACAAATGTGCAGACAGAAGAGATTTGTATTAGGACATACAGAGATACAGCTTTAAGTGACACTGCTTGCTAGAAGGGGCTGAAATAGGGGAAATTTCCCTCTTGTTGCATGTATTGCATTTTTTAAGGGGGTTGTTTATTTATCACCCACTGCCATGTTTCCCTAGCTTTTCCTCTGACTGGCCCTTGATATCCCTAATGACACATTTTTTCTCTCTTTATACTGTCTCTCATAAAGAACCTACTACCATCACCAATTGTATAACCTTCTTCTGAATTAACAACCTCTTCATCAGATGCTGCCCACAGCTTTCAGGCTTTGTTTTGAATGCCTGTGATTGCCAGCTGGGAAGAGAAGACAGAGCTTTCCCTCTGCTTTCTCCCCTGCCCACTGCTTCTCCTCAGGCTGTCAGATGTCAGATGTGATTACACTGTCCCAAGGAAGGGGAATCCTTGCTCTGGCACCAGGAGAGCCCAGAGAAGTGGCGGTGGTGTGGAGGTGGTGGGAAGCAGGATCAGCTGGATTCGAGCATGAGCAATAACCTAGTCAGGTTTTACACGCCCAAAGCCCTGGCCAGGCTCACAGTTTAATCTGCAAGTGATGGTGGTAAGAGGATAATAACAATAATATCTCACTGTGGGTGATGCCATTCCTGCTGTGAGTGGTCAGGAAGCTGGTGGCAGGTCTTGCAGGCAGGACTGACCTCAGGTTCCCGTCTGCATCAGGATGCTTTGATGGCAGTGCAAAGCTGACCTTTCATGAGCCTGCCAGCATAACTTAGAGGACAAAATGATGTGTGAGCTTAAGGCAGAAGAGGATGAAGTGGCAGAGAGTGTTTTATCCTCCTCTTAATAAAGCTTTGAAGGAATAATTATGAATAAGAA
Organism: Polioptila caerulea; assembly: GCA_013397295.1. Classification (NCBI taxonomy): domain Eukaryota; kingdom Metazoa; phylum Chordata; class Aves; order Passeriformes; family Certhiidae; genus Polioptila; species Polioptila caerulea. The sequence continues at coordinate 223,516 of VYXF01008659.1, forward strand.
CAGTTAATAAAAACATGGTACACAGCGTGGGTTTTTTCATCAGAGTGGGAAAACTATAAGGTACTGAAAGGTCTCTGCTGTGTTTCTATAACAAATTGGTAATAAACATGCAGGTACCTAGAGAAAACTGCCTGTATAGAAAACCGACCACAAATTAAAGTCCCAGCATGATGGATACCAAGTCCTTGTGCAAAAAGGGGAATTGGGGTTCAAACACTTTCCCATTGTGCAGAAAGTAGGTGGATGGGAAAAGGTAAGTGGGTACACCTTGCCAGGTTATTGCCAGGTCAGATCTAGTGGCTAGAGGGAAAAGGCAATGTCCTGGTTGTAGCTGGGGCGTTTGACACTGCCTAGGGCTTGGCAGTAATTGGGAGCAGCCTGTGGAAAGGAGCATTGGAGAAGAGTGAGATATGAAACCCCATGTCCTTGTGCCACTGTTCTGCCAGGGAACTTGGATTGCTGCTGCTTTTGCATTTGCCACTACTTCTGCTCAAGAATACACCTGTGAATGAAGGGGTCTGGGAGTTCAGACCGTGCTGAAAAGGGTCTTAAATCAAGGAGTTTGAATTTAGTAATGAATTGCATTTATTTGAATGTAAATAAGAAGCCAATATAAATTAAATCTGCAGCCAAAATGGTGTCTGTTTGGAAAATGTTATACAAAACCAACACCAGTTCTCCAATAAATCAAACCAGCATTTCTTCATATCCACAATTCCTTCAAAAAATAGTCTAGTTTTAAAAAGAGTTTTCTTCACAAATGTCAGTAAAATTGGTGAAAGAGGGAGGAACTCGGTGTTTTTGGAAACAGGTCAGCATGGATACAGTAAAATGTAAGTTCAGTGTGTAATGATGATTGACATCCTGTGTCATGTTTTGACTACCTTTGTTTTTCAAAAGTCTCTGTTGTTTTGCATGAAGTGAGCAACCTCAAATTGCACAGACCTTAATCTCTGCAAGAGAAGCTGAATCGATGATTTGGAAAGCCTGAAGTGACTGAAAAATGGAATAATAGTATGTGATTAGAGGATGGCTAGTCTAGGAGATGAATTTAATGGAACAGATGGAATAGCCTAGGTTAGAACGTTTATGTAAAAAGATGACTTCTTTAGACATCTTAGAAAAATCATTAATTAATTACAATTACTGAACAGGTCTAGGTAATGCTTGACTTTCTTTTAAAATGACTTACTATGTTAGTGACCATGTTGAAAGCGGGACTTTATAAATAATTGAAAAAAAAAGATTGCATATCAAAGAGTTTTGGTTAGAGAAAGGTATATAGCTGATTAATTTAATTGTTTAAAACACAAGAATAGCAATAGCTATTTTAATAATAAGTGTACTTAAATTTTTTCTCTGGTAAATGGCTGCAGAGACAAGCAGTGCTATTCAGAAACACGTATCTGAAATTGTCAGTGGAAAAGTTGATGTCTTAGGAGAAAAAAAAAAAAAAAGAGAGACAGCCCAAAATTCAGATATCTTCAGATACTGAGAAGATCTGGCAACACTGCCATGGTACTGCTGTTATGGCAGGCTCATCATCTCTGTGATGAATCACTGGCTTCCTATATTCTCTTTCTAGAAAAGTTTCACCGTGTGTTTTTGAATCACATATACCAGTTTTTTGGGTGCTTTTCTAAAAGAGATGTAATTTGGAATTTGTTAAAAACATACTTGGCGGGTATGTATCAAAACTGTTTTGGTAAGGTTGTATACAATTCAAATGCTAAAAATAAAAGCAATTCAAGTTGATCAAATTATAAAATTATTGTTACCATACTGTAAATGTCACTGTGACAGAGCAACAAATTTCAAAATTCTGAGCCATAGACATCTGTTAGTTTCTCAAGTGCTACCATTATTTTGCTGCAGTGAATATGATTCTCCTTTTTCTGTACCATTTTTAGGTTGTTTTTTGTGCCATATGGGCATCTTTTGATATTTGGAAAAAACTTAAAATAGAGTTACTTTGATGCACAGAACTTGATATTGAATGTATTCTTTGTTCTCCCTTTATTTCTAATTTGCATGGAGTGTGATCCATGCATGCAGAAGGAAGAGAGAAAACAGGCAGTGTTTTAGTTATTCTATATAAGGCACTGGCTTCTGTTGTACCTTGTACCCTTATGAAATTGTTTAGGATCTCCCTCCAATCGTTTGCAAACAGCAATTCCAAAATATAGTTAGGAATCTCTGCCACTCTAGCATTAAGATGAGCAGGACTTTATCCAAGCTGTACTGCCCTGAGGAGTGTTCCTCCTGCTTTTGGCATCTCCAGTGCCCAGCAGCACACCAGCACTGCTTTAAATATTACTTCTCTTGTGCTGGGAAGTGATGAGCACAAAAAGCTCCTCTTTCCTGACTGATAGAAATTATTAGGACAAAAAGCTCCAAGCCAAATCCCAGGCTGGTATTAGTAGGCACAACCACACCAGCTGAGCTCCTCCTTCTTCTCCTCATCATTTAGCTCTTCTGGTGGAAATATCCTGCCATAAAGACAAATGGCTGATTGATTCTCTGCTGAGAGAATGGGGTGAAGGAGAGAAGGGTCTTGATGCCCAAGGTGTTCTCTGTGCACTCACTCAGTTTGGTGTCAGCCCATGTGAACCAGGGACATCCAATTTTGGGACCCCCTGGTCACCCAGCTCAGCTGAGGAGGTCAAGCCAGCAGCCTGGTGGCCACGGGTGCCGGGCACTGGTCCTGCCAGGGCTGGAGGCAGGGCAGGACTCGTGCACACAGCAGTGCCTGGGACCTGCTCCGGCCTCGCATTCCTGGTCACAGCCTCCCTGCCTGTCCCACGTCACACAGGTCAGGCTCAGGGCTGGGTTATTGTGATCAGCAGGCCATGAGCCAAACCTTCAGATAACTGATGAACTGCAGTGTTTACTTTGTAAAATAGTGGTAACATTCAGGAGTGACTGAAAGGTCAATTTTTCTTCTCTTCTCTTTTTTTTTGTTTTAATCTAGGGTTTTTTTTCCTCAAATCTATAGTGTTAAATTCTCAGAAACAGATTTTAATCCCATATTCTAAACCTAACAAGAGAGCATCAGCCTCTTTTTTCACACAGAAATGTGCTTATTAGAATCTTAATTTAATACACTCAGTTCATCAATGATTTCCAGTTCTCTGATTCATATGATGGAATCAAATTCCACTGGAGCAAGTGAACTGCAAAGCATAGCCTTCTTCCTACAACATATATCTCCAGGCATTATAAATGTCCTCCTACTGAAACAAAAATCTATGTAAGCCCCTACTGTGAACAGGGGAGAAGCCAAGCATGGTTTTGCTCAACTGACAAACTTGGGAAGTCAAGAGACAACTTAATTGAACAATTGATTCATCGACTGGATGAAATCCTAAGTTACATGAATGACAAAACCATCAATTATTTTTTTTAAAAACACATAGTGTTTCTTGTGGCAGAGGCAGCGTGTAGTAATTAGGGGTTGGATTTTCTTGCTTTCACAGCTCAAGAGAAGGACTAGACTCCAATTCCAACTGACACAGCATAAATGAAGTGTACTTTCTCATAATGTAACTTTAGAAATCCTTTGCATCTTACAAAGGATTGTAAGGATAAACTCACTTCATATTTTTCATGGGTTGTAAAGAACAGTTGGCAAAGAACAGCTGTCTTACCGCAGACAAAAAAATTTAAAAAATTTCTTGGTCCTCCTCTCCATCCCTGCTTTCTTCCTAGAGTTGTTTTTCTTCTTTTTTTCTTCTTGGTTTTCTCTGTGGTTGACAGGCAGGACACTGGTAAGACCAGGTTAAGTTCCCAGCAGAGGTATCAGGCAGCAGCTGAAGCTCAGCAATGGGTTATTCCAAGAATGATGCCTCCTGAGTTTCTGTGTGCTGGGTTGAAAAACATGCTGCCTTGAAAAACAAGGCTCCCAGACTGCAGGAAAACCCAGGAAATGAAGGACTGGGAAAATAGTGAGAAGGAGATTGGAAGAGTGATGTCTCCTCTCAGTTCTGTCACTGACCTTCTGAGCTTCTGCCAGTTGCTGCAGAGTTCTATCCCTCATGTAGTTTACTTGTTTCTAGTGCTGCTTCTGACAGCTTGAGCAGTGCAGCACCAGAGCTGAGTCTTCAGCAAAATTAAATCCACAGGTTTTTCATCTACATTAAACCTAACTGCTACCTCTAATAATTTCTAAGGGTGAATAGAAACCCTAGGCCTTTATTCTACCTATCTTCTGATTTATTCTGTGCAAGGGCTCGCACACAGGTCTGTAGTAGTTAGGTTTGTATCCCCTTGAAATTTCCCAGTGTTGACTTCAGGCTCCATAGAATAAACACTACTGAAAAGAAACCTTTCAGACCCCTTAACAACAGTCTTTGAGCTCCCTATGGACAGCAAGTTAAAAAACCCACATATGCTCAGTAAGATATTGGGCTTGGTAATATTACAAGTCCTGTGGTAAAGGAAATTCCAACATTTTTCTCTTTAAATCCTGCCATAAATACAGGGAGAGCTGTCTCATATCTCCTTGCAAACTGTATACTGGTGATAATATCTTAACAGAAGCATTTGCTGGTTCATGCACATAAGTGAGACAGATTGGAAAAGTATTTTTTTGTGAACAGGAAAGATCTTGAAATTTTGAGCAACATCCCCATCTGCTTCCTGGCGTTATGCTCTCCTCAGTTTCAAAATTTCACCAGTTGCAGTGGGTTGGTCATGGCTGGACAACATGTGCCCACCACAGCCACTCTTTCACTCCCCTCCTCAGCTGGGCAGGGGACATAAAATGAAAATGTCAAAATCAGGACAGGGAGAGACCACTCACCAACCACTGAAATGGGGAAAACACTCAATATGTGGAAATTAATTTATTACCAATGAAATCAGAGCAGGAAACTAAGAAATAAAACCAAACCTTAAAGCACCTTGACCCCTTCTTCTCAGGCTTAATTTTTCTTACAAAACCTCTCCAGTCTTTCCCCCAGTGTTGCAGGAGGATGGGGAATGGAGGTTACAGACACATTTCATTGTGTTTGCCTCTTGTCTCTGCCTCTCCTTAAGGAGGACTCCTCATACTCTTCCTCTGCAATGGGGTTCCCAAAGGAGACAGTCCTCCACCAATTTCTGCAGCACGAGTCCTTCCCATGCAGTGACAAGTCCTACCAGCAAAATTATTTCAGTGTGGCCTGCCCTCTTCATGGGCCCACAGGTCCTGCCAGGAGCCTGCTCCAGAGTGGGCTTCCCACAGGGTCACAGCCTCCTCTCAGGCACCCACCTGTTCCAGTGTGGACTCTTTCAGGAGCTGCAGGAGCATCTCTGCTCCACTGTGGTCCTCTGCAGAGCTGCTTCACCATGGCCATCGCCACGGGCTGCAGGGGAATCCCAGCTCAGGAGCACCTCCTGCCCCTCCTCCTGCACTGACCTTGGTGTCTGCAGAGCTGCTGCTCCTCTCACATGTTCTCACTCCTCTTCTCTTGCTGCAGCTGCTGCTGTGCAATAGCTTTTTCCTCACCTTCAATCTGTACCCCAGTGGTGCTAACACAGTTGCTGGTGGGCTCAAGCTTGGCTGGCAGCAGCTCTGTCCTGGAGCCAGCTGGCCTTGGCTCTGCCGGGTATCGGAAAGCTCCTGGAAGCTTTTCACAGAAGCCATCCTTGTGGCTTCCCCCCCTACCAAAACCTTGCCATGGAAACCCAACATACCAGTTATCATGGATTTGGGAAATTGACAGGCAGACCAGAGAGGGCACCCCAACTTTAGCAGTTTATTTTTAAGGAATTTGTGAGAATTGGGATGCAGAGATTATGTACACAACCAGTTTAAACAGTGAAGGCTACTAACCAGTGCAACATCACTAGGATCTTAATACACTCTTATATTTACAAGAAAATTGAGAGAATAACAGTGAAAATTTTTGCAGAAGATACTGAACTATCCAGAATATTCTAAAAGAACTGATTGTGAGGAGCCACAGTGAAATCTCCAGATCTCACAGTAACATGTCAAGAAAGGCAGATGATTTTAAACGCTGACAACAGCAAAAGGTGCACATGGGGAAAAGGGAGTTCAATTATATCCATGCATCAAACTTGCATACTCTTCTGGAAAGAGATTTTTGGGAAGCTGCTGTGATCTTGCAGAGTGTCAGCTCAGGACTCAGTGGTGATGAAAAAGATACACAGATTATCAAGGGTCTTGGAAGCACTATCAAGAGACAGGCTTGTTTTCACTACCATTATTGCTAAGCTGCAGAACTCTGTTTTATAGTGCTAGGGATGCAAATACAGTGCAGGACATTTGTGCATTCTGTAGCTCATGAGCTCTGAAGAGAGAAAATTGAAATAAAGTCCTCTGAAATGTTATTAGAAATCTGATTTTGTAAGCACACTGACTCCGAAATCTCCAGATTAAATACAAATTTATTCCAATGCTTGGGGAAATTGTGTTACAGGAAAAAATGTTTCCTTTTGGGATGAAGAGGTAGGGGCTTTTAGTGTCTGAACTGGATCATGATGTTTCTCAAGACAGATTGCAGCCCTCTTTAATAGCAAAAAAAAAAGGGAAAGGGAGAATTTAAACACTTGAGCCCACTTGTAAAACCATTTTGTTTTTTGCTAGTCTTACTGACATCCATGGGAGTTCTACTTCAGCCTCAAAATCAATAAACTAGTGGGATAAAGAAATAAATACAGTATTTGGCATTTTAATTATTGGTAGGAAGTTATGAGACATGAGCATAATGCATAAGGAGCAAAAGCTGAACTCAGGGTATCCTTCTTGGTGTTTATGTCAGAGTTGGTCTGACAGCAAAATATAAACTGAGACACTGTTTCCACATTTTTTAGTGGAACATATTAAGTGTTCTTTAAGCTGATTAAATGGGTTTCCTTTTAGATGTACAGCTTGTGAGCTAAAAGTCTGTATGTACATTATAGAGTTGCCAGCCCTAGACATTCAAAATGCATGAATCAGAATATTTAAATGATGATATTTTGAAATAGACCACAGTCCTGATTTTATTTTCCTTTCTGGTTTTTGAGCTTAAAAATATCATACTTTCTGTCTTTTCTTTGTAGCAACAGGAGAGCAACACTTTTCTTCTTTTGAAATAAAATGCAATTGAGAGGCTTCTGGAGTTATGTCTCACTGTCTGGTCCTAGCAGATACGAATGAAATAGCTGTGAATATGAAATATCCCAAGACTGGCAATAGGAAAATGAGATCTGACAGCTGAATGGTTGACATATAGGTAGTGTAAAAAGAAAGCAGGAGTCCAAAACCTGAGAGGCTGATGTGGGGTTTGACAGCTGGACTTCTCCAGCTACCTCCAGGCAAGGCTCAAGTAGCTCCCAACAACCAGCCTAAAAAGTTCTCCTGAAAGTTCATATTTAACTCCAGAAAAATGTGCCTGCAACAGTAATTAAAGATGAGGATTTGTACCCTCAATCTCTTCACTATCGTTACCAGTGACAGGGCTTGAGGAAAGGGCATGACTCTGAGCTGGGGGAGGATTGGATTAGACATCAGGAAGGGTTGTTCACCAGGGGGTGTTTGGGCTCTGGAACAGGCTCCTCAGGAAAGTGGTCGAGCACTAAGCCCAACAGAGTTCAATAAGTGTTTGGACAATGCTGTCAGGCACATGGTGTGACTCTTGAGGTGTCCTGTGTGGGGCCAGGAGCTGGACTCAAGGATCCTGATGAGTCCCTTCCAACTCAGCTTATTCTGTGATTCTGTGATTCTATGATTTTAAATGCTGTGTTTTTTTCAGCCTCTGCAGTCAGGAGGAAGCCATNAACCTGAGAGGCTGATGTGGGGTTTGACAGCTGGACTTCTCCAGCTACCTCCAGGCAAGGCTCAAGTAGCTCCCAACAACCAGCCTAAAAAGTTCTCCTGAAAGTTCATATTTAACTCCAGAAAAATGTGCCTGCAACAGTAATTAAAGATGAGGATTTGTACCCTCAATCTCTTCACTATCGTTACCAGTGACAGGGCTTGAGGAAAGGGCATGACTCTGAGCTGGGGGAGGATTGGATTAGACATCAGGAAAAGGTTCTTCACCAGGGGGTGTTTGGGCTCTGGAATAGGCTCCTCAGGAAAGTGGTCGAGCACTAAGCCTGACAGAGTTCAATAAGTGTTTGGACAATGCTGTCAGGCACATGGTGTGACTCTTGAGGTGTCCTGTGTGGGGCCAGGAGCTGGACTCACGGATCCTGATGAGTCCCTTCCAACTCAGCTTATTCTGTGATTCTGTGATTCTATGATTTTAAATGCTGTGTTTTTTTCAGCCTCTGCAGTCAGGAGGAAGCCATAGTTTATATTTCACTGTGAATTGACATTTTTAGAGAGATTAGGTGCATTTAAGTACAAACTATGCATTCAGAGAATGTTTCACTGCATCCAGAAAAATGTGAATTCTTTGAATTCTTAGAATGAGATGCCTGATGAAGAATCCTCTCCTCCTTTGTGTCTGTGGAAGGACAACTGACACCTCACATGGCCTCAGCTGCTTCAGGTGTGGTGTTGCACACAGCTGACCAGACCTTGAGAAGTTAGGTACTGCTTTTCCCCCTAACTCCTCATACTTTCCCCCAAGCCTAAAATAAAGCTGGTCCCTTCTCTTCTCTAGTTTTTGGGATTCAAAGATAAGCACATTGTGCTGTCTCTGGGAGGTTGTGCCTTATGGAACTAGTTTGAGAAAAAGTTCCCATTCCTGTTGAATTATTCCTGTTAGCTTCCAGAGAGCCAGCAATGAAGACTTCCATAGGAAGCTGGCAGTGTGCACTGGGAAATCAATCTGACATTGACTTACTTTCAAAAAAACCCCATTCATTCTCTATTCCTTTTTGTTTGGTGGGCACTACCTTTGGGTAATTTCATGAGAGCTATGAAAATCCCATTATATGATCCTGCAAGCTCCCACACGAGCCAACTTCCCTGGGCACTGAAGTGACTGCAGCTCTGATCACAGTGCCCTGAAGCAAGAGCATGTTTATGTGCTGCCCAACTCACACTGTTAATTTGGCTCAGCAACACCACTTTGAGAGCCTGGCAATACCAGGATTCTGAATCCTTGTGGATGCTTGGTGATTAACTTTGCTTGTGTCCCCAAGTGTGTTGGTGAGCAAGGACTGCTCGTTTTATTCCAGGACAGTGTTAAAGAGATTCAGCTGGTTTTGGCTGAGGTAGAGTTAATTTTCTTCACAGTAGCTGGTATGGGGCTGCTTCAGATTTGTGCTCGAAACAGTGTAGATAACACAAGGATGCTTTTATTATTGCTGAGCAGGGTTTACAAAGAGCCAAGGTCTTTACTGCTCCTCACCCCATCCTGCCAGCAAGGAGACTGGGGGTGCAAAAGGAGCTGGGAGATGGCACAGCCAGAACAGCTGCCCCTAAGGGACCAAAGGGATATTCCAGACCATATGGCATCATGCTCAGCATTTAGAGATGGGGGAAGAAGGAAGGGAAGAGAGATACTGGGAGTGATGGCATTTGTCTTCCCAAGTCACCATTATATGTGATGGAGCTCTGCTTTCCTGGAGGTGGTTGAACACCTGCCTGCCTGTGGGAAGACTTACATTAATTCCTTGTTTTTCTTTGCTTGTGTGAGAGGCTTTTGCTTTACCTATTAAACTGTCTTCATCTCAACCCACAAGATGTTTTATACTTTTACTCTACTGATCCTCTCCCTGATCCTGCTGGTGGGGGTGTGAACAAGTGGCGGTGCGAGGCTTAGCTCCCAGCTGGGGTTAAATAACAATGCCACATTTTAACAACATTTAAACACATTGAAAAAAGGTGCCACATTTTGTGGGAAGAGCATGCCTGTGATTCAGGGGTACAAAAAGACTCCCCACTGGGCATGCAGCAGTGCCCAATTATGAGATGGATTTATTCAGATTTCTCCCTCTGTTCGTCTATCCCTTACACTCACCACTAAAATACACCCACTTCCAGAAAGTAATGCATCAACAGATTGAAAGCTCACAGCATCCTACGTAACAATCTTTGTCAGAAAGTACCAAATATCACATTAAGTCAAAACTGCTGCAAGAATAACACTACTGTTACGTACAGAAAAATTTTGGCTAACGTGTATTCTCCATTTTTGGGAGCAGTGTCATGAGATCTATATTGATGACAACTGCCAGACTTCAGCTCGGCGTGATTGAGGTTTTTTATCTTCAGCATCTGTTCCCTTTTCTTCCTAAACAGTACTTTCATTCAAAGTAAGACATGCAGATCTGAAATATTTTATTAAGTAGCTTGATTTTTGCATTATATAGGAGGAATATAGAAAGAAAATGTTCAGAAGTTGAACACCTTAGAGGAAAGTAAAATTCTCAAATCACAAGCCCAGAATAAATCTTGATCAGTGGTTTGCAAGATTTCTTTATCAGAGGCTCTGTCACAAGGTACAGAAGACATAGGACAAGTGACAAGTGACCTTTCAACAAGAACCTCCTGCTCACTGGACCTGCTGAAAAGCATCATCATAAGACAGAGCTTTTTAACCCATCTTTAGCACAGGCCTGCTTAAAAGCATGTATTTAAATAATCTTTTATTTTGGACTGGTCATGAGTTTTCTGAAACCTACTCTGCTTGGGTCTCATTCCAGTGAATTTAAAGCAATCTCACTTGAAATGTGTGAACATTAATGAGTTTAGACATTACAAACATTTTTTTTTTTTCCATGTGGACTTTCTGCACAGCCTGCCAAATGCAGTAGGGGAGTTTGTGTCCCTGGGGAGGTTTGGGACCAGGCTGAGCAGATGCCCTGGAAGCAGTGTAGGTGCTGCTGGAGCTGCAAGAAACGGGCACAAACATCCTGAGCTTCCTCCAAGAGATCCTGAGCAAACTGGTTTTCTGTGAGGCACCCTGATGGCATCACTTTGATGAGCTTAGGGATAGTAGCTTTCAGCTGAACGTGTCCTGGGTTCCCAGCACTAATCTCCATGTTTGTAAGTGGGAGCTGAGGGTAAAGGCACCTGTGCTGGCTGGAAGTCTAATTACGTTCCATCCCAGAGTGATTTGCAGGAGAGTTCAAACTACAAAACTCATAATTCTTTGTGACAATACCATCTGCCATGGGTGAACCATATGAGAGTTCACTTAGGATCCAGTTATTTCTATGGCTAGAATTATAATCTTAATTTTTTTCTTTTTTCTTTTTTTTTTAATCTATTTTACTCATATACCAGTTTTATTTACTTCAGGCCAATACACATGGTTTCTAAAATAATTAAATGTGTAGAGAGATCGTAGTTTTTGAGATGATACTGAAGAACTTTCTAAATTATGTTCAGATTGATTAGCTGACACTCATGTAGGAGGACATCAAATAGATGGGAACTTAAATGTAAATATATGCTTGATGAAATGGTCAAAATTACAAGGGTTTTTACATTCCTCTGGTCTTTGGATGCCAATTAGTGTCCATACAATCAAGAGGAATGATTTTGTAAGTCTTGAAGGGACTGAAAATGTCTGTAACTGTTGGAAAGTGGTTCTTTGCAATTTTTGTTTCATGGCATTCATGGCAAACAATTTGCTAAATATTATATTTTAAATGGGCTGATATCCTTTCTCTCTTCTGCTAGCAGCATGAGCTATGTGCTTCCTTCCTGCTGAATACATATGTGACATGGTTTTTGCATATCTCTTTTAAAATTGTGTCAGAACCATATAACTCAGAGACACCAGAAAAGAGCCTGTACTTTAGCACTTGCACAGTCGTTGGCAGGACTACTCAAACCTATTCAGGTATATTTAAAGGTCTAGAATGTAGAACATATAATTTGGTTTTACAATGATAAACTTGGCCCTTTGTTTGGTGTTTTCTTTTTTTTTTTTTTTTGCATTATAAATTTAGTCCAAGTACTTACAGTGTTGTTATAGACTCTAAAGCTTTTGTTGTTAATTTGAAAATCTCTTAGGATTCGCTTTTTACAGCTAAATGCAGACTTGCTATGAGAAGAAGAGACTATGTCCAATCACATCAGCCAGATCAGCTGATGATCCAATTTCTCATCTCAGTAATGGGCATGCCACTTCTCTGAAGTCTTTAATAGCCTTGAGATGAAAAATTGGCTTAACAGAGCTGCCTGTGGTTTGTTCATTTTCCTGAACAGCGCTACACTGTGCCTGACCCTCAGGATGCCTTGAAGTTAGCAAAGAGCATCAATGAAGTAATGATAATTGAAATAGTGATTTAAATTCACTAATTATTCCCAGTACTAGACAGGTATTTATGCAGAATGCAGCCAGAATGCAACCAGACAGTGCCAATTCTTTTTTTCCTTCCTACTATAGCTGTCTTGATGCTGATGTAACTCTGTGCAGTGATGACTCTGAACAAGCAGAACCAGCAAGCAGTGAATTTACAGCTCTGGTATGGAAATTGTGTCATCCTGTAGGGTCTCAGCAAGAAGATAATCTTCATCTTCCGTCTATGTCTGCAGAAGAGCTGAGTTCAAACCAAACAAGTCCTCAAATGGAAGCAGAATCTGTTTCTGACCTAGGTGTTGGCTGTACAGCATCCTCACGGGGCACCTGGGAAGCTGCAGGCAGGGGATGCACCAGGGACACGTCTGGCCCCAGCCAGGAGCTCCTGTAGTGTCTTTGGTGTTTGCTAAGTGCATTTTTTTTCAGACAGATAAATCTAATGGCAAAAATACCCTCCTGACCCCGTTATTTCTAAGAAGGGAAGCTGTGCTTCCAGATCCCCCAATGGGACCCCTGAGTGCAGTGATTTCAGGACACCAAGGAGCTCGGATGCTAATTCCAATCTGTGACCTTTCCGGCAGAAGAACTTCTCAGGTTTGGGAACAATGGTGCCCGCTTGCTTAGCTCGCCAGATTTATCCCCTGCCCTGTCCCTGTCACACAGCTCCATCTGTTTCCCTGATTTCCTGCTCCTCTGGGCTGGCCCTTAGGCCTGCCTCTGCCATCCCCACAGGGGACAGCTCCTTTTCTCCTTTTCTGTTTTCTCCAGCTCAGCCTGGCTTTGCAGTTCTGGGCTGTTTCCTGACAGCTTCCCATCCTTCTTGATCTCGAGACGTTTTTGCAAGTAGGGTGGACTGGCAGGCTGGGAACAAAACCACGAATCCTTTGTTTGTCAGCTGGAGAGGGCTGAAGTAAAATGACACTGGAAAGAAAAAACCTGCATCTCCAAATAGATGCTAAGTGATGACAACAAAGAAACACGCCTTATCCACTCGTGAACTCTACAAGTAAAGTATGCACTGCACAAAATAAAAGCTTTGAGTCAGTCCCATCTTGTCCCCTCCTAGAGAGCTTCTCTCTACTACTGCTTTACACATGTAGCTGCTTAGTAGGGCCTCCAATAGTGACAAAATTGTCAGTGAGGTCTCTCCATTGTCACATATAAAAGCCCTTCAGCACTCTGTACCTGAAAATCCATTGTGGGTGTGCCAACTTAGCAAGCATCCAGTTTTTTTGCTAGTTTTTAATATTTTTTTTTTAAATTGTGGTGCTGGCTGTGAGAATGTAGCCTGTCATATTTCAAGGGAACTGCATCCTTTTATAGGATGTGCATTTTCTAGCAATCATTAGTTTGCATATGTATTTGTCCTGTTCAAATAAACAAAAGTAACTATACTCCAAAAACATCAAAGGGAGTTAAAGTACAAAACAATGTGGATTTCTGTATTTCAGTATTCATTCTTTTTAAAATTTATTTTAGGACACAAGGGGAAAAAATACTGTTGTTTAGCTGGTTGGTAACAGCTGGTGATATTTTATTTCAGTCTTATTATTAACATAGCTGATAGTCACCATAATAATATTCATCAATAAATTCATTAAATGTTCCTATCTTATATGCTTCAACTGGAATTTCATTGTAATTTAGCACAACTGAAATCTTCATTTGAGACAAAGTACTGTTAATACCCGAATTAAACAAAATAATTCTCTTTATGCCTGAGCTCTGGGATATTATTTGCACTGTTGCTTTAAAGTTGCATGTCCTGAACTAAAGATTCAAAAATGCTGAAGAACTTCAAAGGATTCATAATGCTCAAGTAATCCAAGAAGTATTAACAGTGGCTCCTCCCTAAAAAGAGAATAATTACATAACTAATTAATTTGCCATACAACATAATCTGCTGACATTTACAATAAGCACCCCTATTGGAGGTTGAAGTAAATATTAAGTTGCACATAAAACTATAAATAGCAAGAATTCTGATGCCAGGCAGTTACAAAACACTGTGGAAAATAGATGAGCACTGGCTAGATGAAATAAACCTGAAAGTCTCAGCAACCCGACCATGGCAGCTCACAACTATCTGTGAATGTAACCACAGAACAGACACACTCAGGGCCCTTTGGCCATGAGGGCAGGGAGCTCGGGTCAGGATGTCCTACAAGTGACTGAAGTGAAGGGTCTGAAGTCTGGTTTTGATAGCTTTGGCTTGTCTCACCTGGAGGGATACTCAGCATGGAGTCTCCATTTAAAGGCCAAAGCACAGCTGTGTTTGTGATGGAGTCCCCCCTTCGACTGCCATGGATGGCAGGGACAACCCCTCGTAGGATGGAGGCAGAGTCATTGTGGTGTGAGACCTTCTGGGCAGGGATTTCATGCAGTTTTGGTTGCTGTCACAGCTTCTGATCTTAGCTGGCCTCTGACATTGCTGGCCAAAGCTGCCATTGTGTCTCCTTCCCTCCAGGGAGTTTATGGAACCCTTTGCTCAGATGGGCTTGTTCTGCTCCTGCGCTCTGAGTGCTGGCAGCAGCAGCCTCTTGGCTCTGCCTCGGGGCAGGCAGGTGGCAGGGCTCACAACGTGGCTGAAAGTGCCAGGGATGGAAGCTGCAAGCAGAGAGTGCTCCTGAGGGTGGGATATGCTGGGCAAACTCCAGCGCTTCGAGGTGCTGGTACAGTATTGCACTTTGACTACCAATTACTGCAGGTCTGGCCCGTAAAAGCTCACATCTCTCTCCTTTCAGCGAAGGGCAGGTCCCTTTGCAAATGCTGTCTCAAATTTGTTAGCAGAAAGGCTTCAGTTTCTATGTCAAGGATGAACATCCCAGTATTTACCACAGTGTATGGGCTCCTCAGTACAAGGAAAACAAGGAGCTACTGGAGGGGATCCAGCAGAGGCCAAAAGGAGCTGGAGCATCTCTCTTGTGAGGAGAGACTGCAGGGGCTGGGCCTGCTTAGTCTGGAGAAGATTGAGAGGGAATCTAATCAATACATATAAATACCTCAAAGGTGAGCCAGAAGAGGATGGTGTCAGACTCTTTTCAGTGCTGCCCAATGAGAGGATGAGGAGCAATGGCCATGAACTAAAACACAAGAAACTCCACCTCAATATGAGGGAGAACTTCTTTACATTGAGGATGGCAGAGCACTGGAACAGGCTGCCCAGGGAGGTTGAGGAGTCCTCCTGACTGGAGACATTCAAAACCCACCTGGACACATTTCTGTGTCACCTGTTTGAGGTAAGGAGGTCGAACTAGATGACCTCTAGAGGTCCCTTCCAACCCTAAAAATTCTGTGATATGCTCAGAGTCTTGGGTTCTGCAAAGTTTTACTTGAATTTTGCTGAATGTTTAGAAGCAGATTTAATAAGGATTAATTTTAGAAAGGTGGTAAGAAAAATTAAATAAAAGATAGATTAATTTTATTTCATTGTTTCATCTTGAAGATGAAGTTGATTTCATTTAAGAAGAAGTTGAAGATTGTCCTGCAAATGTCCCTTCCCCCTGAAAAGACAGCATTTCTGCAGTTGGATAAATGTTTAGTTATTCAGTTGTAACAGTAACTCTATAATTAAGCAAATGTTAATTACATCCTTAATGCACTTAAATTAATGTAATAAATGACCACCTATCTTTTTATTAGATTCCAAATAATTATTTATGTGCTTGTGATATTCTGATTTTGTTTACATGGTACAAAACCTTCCTAAATTTCCTATTCTTCCTAGTGAAAACAGTAAATTTGTCAGCAGGAGAAGGTAAATCACCTAATGTGGTGGTCTGAATTTTACCAGTGGGTGGTATTACTTTTGAAGTCATATAATCCTGACAAGAATAGTGTAAGTGAAGCCAAAGAGAAACAACGTGCAGCATCTCTCTGTCCTTAAACAAACAGCAAACAAACAGAGACTTCAGCAAACATCAGATTTACTGGTGAGCCAGAGGGGGAAGAAGGAAAGGCTAAAGTTATGACTACCACTTGTAAATTTTAAATCATTAATTTGAAAGCAGGATGACAATTTAGACATTTGAAATCTCCTGGGCTGAATGGTGTGAATGTTCACTATCAAACCCTTCTGCTGCCTCTCTAAGGAGCTGTGACAGTGCAGCACCTTTTGCACCCATGTCCTGACTGAATTTTGCTTCTTAGTCTTAAAAAGGAAAATCAGTGTAAACTCTTACATATCCATTAATAAAATGCTACAATTTGAATTGTTTTAAGGACCAAAGGGCCAAATTGTGTGAATCTCTGAAGAATATGGAAAAACTCAGAGAGGCAGACCTTAGAATGTCAGGAGGAAATAGGTAGCTCTTGTTTCTGGCCTTTTCTACTTGCATCATTCATCTAAAGCCACCAGTCAAGATTCTTTCAAGACCAAGTAATTTTTCTTGGAAGAAAGCAAATCAGCTTATAAGAGCTCCTCTCCAGCTATACAATAACTTTGCTAATTGCCATTGAATTTTCTACAGTTTATAAAAGATACAGATTAATCATTATTACCACTGAATTAGTATATTTAATTTCTACCTTATGTGACCTGAGTAATGCAACAAAGGTAGGATAAAATGGTCTCTCTACTGCAGATGTGCCATGAGCTGCACCTGTGGCTTCCAGGAACAAAGTTCTCTGTCTTCTTTAAGACACACAGATCACTAAGGATGCAAAGGTTCTTCTGGAGCAACATGTGACTGCTCTATCAGATCTAATTTATTAATTTGGTAATCTATATCTACTTTGATTACCTCTGCTGTGGTAAGTATTAAAGTTAGTTGGAGTGGCATTAAAAAAACAAACAAAACAGAAAAGGGAAAAAGTAAGGGTGGCAGAGAGCAGGGCTTATCCTGTTCCTTGTTAAAGAAGCTCTATAAACAACAGTGATAACTGTTGTTGCAGGTCTGCAAAATTTGCTTGCATTTTTCATAAATTCTGGAAATAACAGAGTTATTTTCACATTTTCTTACCTTGACTTTTCCCAGATTTTCCCCGTGTCTCCACAGCATGCATTCCAGATCCATTTCAGGTCTCCACTGCTGTTATTACTTGGGCTAATATCCCATATGCAATCCTGCTCTGGTAAATACCTTATTAAAATTAATGTATTTCAAATATATCTGTAACTATCTCCTTGGAATATTTGATGCCCTCTGAAACGGGTTCCTGTTTAGTTCCTCGATACAATGGGAAGGTCTAGAAGAATAGGAAATAAAACACTGCCTGCAAACTCCTGTCATGCCAGCCATTTCATGCCAAGTGTTGTTCTCAAGCACCTGGCAAGCACAATTCATTCATTTTCCAAATGTCAGTGGCCAGCCAGCTCCTCAGGACATTCCCTCCCAACACAGGGACACTTGATAGGCACAATCGGGCAGTTTTGGCTGCCAGCCTTATTCCTGAGTCACGTGCATGAACTGGAAGGACGGAAGCGCCTCTTGTTTCTGTCTTGCAAGTGGCAACTTTTTATGCTCTCCTTCCAATTTATTTCACTCTGCCACCAGCATTTGCACAGTAGTTCAATGGGGCTTTGACAGAGGCATATCTGGAATACCAAAAATACCCCGTAGGTGCCTAGATGCAACAACTGGTTCCTGCTGTGGCATTCAAACCATTAATGGCACGCTGCAAGCACTGAGCTCTGGGGGGCTGGAGGAGCCAGGCATGTGTGCAGGTCTCCTGCTGGCACCACCATTCACCACTGCCCTCTCCAGGACACAGGGAGTGCTCCAGAGCCAGCCCTGCAGGGGCAAGTGGAGGTGTCAGGGCCCTCTGCCTCAGCCCAGGGTGCTCCAGCTTTCCAGCTGTAGGTCACATCACCAGCCCTCTGCCCTAGAGCCTGCACCTCCAGCTGGCTGGCAGCTGGAACGCTGTCCAAAGAGGGAACTGAAAGAGGCCTTGTGCCCACACAGAGGGTGTCCTCAGTAGGGTGTTTGTGTGCTGCCCGTCTCGCCGGCCTTCGAGACGCAGCCTCGGCCCCTGTGTACATAACACCCCTGCACACAAATGGGCTTTGAGGTTCTCTGCCTCATAAACAGGACCAAAATGCAGTTTTCATTTCCATCCAAAATAAATTCAAGTGATGCTTCTCCCTATGCCTGAAAATACATTTTCTTCAGTGTTTTCAGTCTCTCTAATTTAGTGTGAAGAATGTGAGATGTGTGAACACAGGGTTTTGAAATGTCAGCCAATTAGCTGCTAGTCATAAGGTGAACTGAAAATATTTTTCTTTCTGCTTTTTTTCTTCACATCTCACCTATCTGAACACTTAGCAGTCCCTGTTTCTGGCAGCCAAAACCTGTGATTGACATTCTTTATGCCAATCACTAAAGACCTGCAATTTATGCAACCAAAGAACCTGCCCTGATACTTAAAATAATTTAAAAAGAAGTTTGCACAAGTGGCCAGAAGCATTAATGGTTGACTTTATAGCTGTCTATATGCTCTATGCATCCTGTATTTTCACCTATCTGGCAGCAATGGACTACAGAAGTGCTCAGTCTCCAGGAAAGGTCTGAAGTTCACATGTCCCCACTGAGCCTCTGAAATGTCTCTGCTGCCTTCAGGCTGCTTGACAGGGAGAAATGACCAATTACTGACAGAAAACAGCAGAACTGCTGCTTCCTGTTGCCTGAAGAGGATGGACACCAGACAACAAGAAGTGCATGCACATGTGTGTGTGCAAAAACCCCAACAAACTCCAACCCCCTGCCACCCAACTCCATGAAAGAAGTGGGGCTCGGATGAAACCCTAAATCCTCAAAGGTTGCCCACACAGCCTTTTGAGGATGTGGCATAAACTAATTAGCACTCAGGTAAATCAGAGGAGATGAGTGAAGTCTGGCTTCCTAGAAGGGGTCTGTCTGTTGATCCTACATTTGTTCACCTTTAGGGAAAAGCCCATCTTTCCTCTCAGCGTGGCCAGGCAGGAGACAGACCAAAAGGTGTGTGGTCAGGAGGCAATGCTGATGCTTTGGAGAACTGTTATTTGCTTGGAGGCCTGCATTACTGACTGTGCCTTTCACTGGTTATGTTCTCACCCTGTTCCTGGTGGCATTTGCACTAGTATGTAGCATGGAACAGCACTCTGGACACAATTAAACCCCAATGCAACTGCTAGCTGTGCCAAGGAGGAGGGGATGGCAGCACCTGATTCCAGCACATAAGGCCATTGGTGTCAATGGAGCATTATCGTTTACTCTCTCTCTGAGTCATCTCCCCTTGAGGAAGTTGCATGAAAATAACATTTAACAAGGGTGATAAAGACTGTAGAGATAAAAGGGAGTGAAGAATCTGTTAGCAGTATTTCTGTAGCAAGCAGATGACTGAATGTATTTCCAAATGTTACGTAATTTGTGTGACTCACAACACCACAGTCTATAGAGCATATGCAACATTTGGTAGAGCAGCGAATCACTGTAAATACCAACAACATTTCTGAAATCTGAGATGTTCAGAGACATAAACCTGCAAATTTGCATTGAGGTTCTTTTTAAATAGGGAGCTAGTATAATTATGCAGTGGTTAAATTTTTCATTTGTATGGTTTATCACATCTTCATGAACAGCAGGAAACTCCCATTGGATAAAGTATTTGTCTTAGAGAAATTTTACACAAGGAGTTAATAAAATGCACTGGTACCACGTCTGCATAACTGACTCTTTTCAATGGAACTCAAGCCAGCCTGCTGTGATAGCAAGCTGTTGTTTTTTGCTTATTTTGGACACAGATGTTTCCTTGAACATTTAATTATTAAAAGGAGGCCTCCTGATTACTTCAATTATTCCCACCATTTAAAATTGTATCAAAGTCCACTGAGTTTCTTCAGCTGAGAAAGTGATGAAGATGGACACCTGTGGTGTTGCTGAACACCTGATGCTTCCTCGGTGCTGTCTCCTGAGCCATCTTTGCTGTACTTCAGTGTGCTGTTCTTGCAGGACAGCCTAAGTCTTCCCAGCTCACTTCTTACCTGTATTCCTTCCTGCACTGCAACCCTGCATTTGTGAGCTTTGCCCATTTTGTTCCCTTTGCTCTCGTGTGCCTTCTGTCAACCCTGACACTATTCTTCACTCTATGGCTCACGTTTTCTTGCTCCTCTCATCTGCCTTGTCCAAACACCCTCCTACTTTATTCCTGCAGTAACTCTCATTTAAGCTTCTTCTGTAAGTAAAGAACTCATTCTCTTGTCCCCCAGTTACTTCCCACCACACACTTCTGTCTAATTTTCACATTCCATAATGATTATCATAGAATCACAGAAAATGGGCCATTAATGGACATTCAGCAAGTTTTCAATTAGTAATCTTGTTCAGAGCAAACATTAAATATTCTCATTCCTGTGGTAATCTAATTCAAAGATATTATTCTTACAATTAGAGAATTTTTCTTTATGCCTAACTTGGATCGCTATTTTCATGCAATTTAAGTCCGTTTTTTTCTTAATCCCTGTGGGCTTGGAAAGCAGCTTTCTAGAGCAGCTGTTGAGTGTTGAGGATGGTGACTTCTCAGTCTTCTATCCCATTCATATTTCCATCTAACAAATGTCACTTGCTTCTGGGTCCAATATTATCCATTTCCTTAGAAATTTCTCCCTATAAACTTTCTTCCCCTCCCATTTAACACATATAAGTTCCTCACAGCTTCTCCTCTCCCCGTTCTTCCTTTCCCCCATGCTTTCCTCTTTCTTCTGCTTTAGATTTCAATGTGTCTGCACCTCCTTGTTCCTAAAGATTCACTTCCAGCCTTTCTGACAATGTCTGTTCTGCTGTATATCACTGGTGCATGTGGAGGCTTGTTGCAGTGAATGCCAGGAATGCGTTGTCTTGGAATGGCAGGAATGCATGGAAGCCATCCACTGATGTAAATGTCTTTCAATTACCTTCTCTTTGCACAATGTCTTTTTTAGTCCTAGCCCCTGTGAAATGCTGCTGGTGCTCTTCTGTCTTCACTGTTTCCATGGTAGCCGATCCCATCCTTTAGTGACTTTCTCATCAGTGGCCTAAACAAAATCTCGAGCTGAGCTGTCATAATTAAATGGAAGGCAGTTTACAATATTTTTGAAGACTTGGTGGAATTACGTGATAAAAGTACTTTGCAGCTAAAACTGGGTAAGTAATTAAGCACCATTACCTTGAATGATGATACTTTCTGAGGTATTCTGTGGAACATGTCCTGAATATAGTAAAATTGCTATGTTAAATCAAGTTAATGACACTGTTCCAAAAGTACAGAATGTAATGGTTTAATTAACCCAGAGTTACAGCAGCCTGATTTTAAGTAACTCCCTCTTCCCTCCAGCCTTTTTCTTAACAGCACTCCTGGTTCAAGTATTTAACTTGTATGCACTTGGAATCAGATCCAGATTTGTATTCTGACTGAAATACCAAAATCAGAGCCTGTAGCTCCAATGACTGATTCAAGACCCAGATCTAAACACTTTGAATCTATGGCATATTTTGTAGGCCAGATTTAACATTTTCATAGACTGGTTTTCAGTGTAGTATCTGACTTCCCCCTTCCCTCCTTCCCAAAATGTCTCTGAATTCTAACCATGGGGTGTTCAGAAGGTGGGAATTTTTAAAATTTAGATCATTAGGTGTAGATGAAGAAACATAAATATAGGCAGCCATTCTCAGAACTCCTGGTAAGTGTCTGTCTTTTGTGGCTCCATACAGTGTCTCTGTCAAGCTGCTGTTCAGTGAATCAGACTGTAAAGCTGAGAAAGACACGTCTCTTTCTCAAGTTAATGTGTGATCTCATAGGAACTCAGGTACTGCCATGGATTAACACACCTATTATTGTGAAAGACAACATCAGAAATTCTACTCTTTGACTGTATTCTGTATTTTCTTCCAGTTGGGAGATTTCAAAATAAAAAAAGCAGAGTTCAAGGCCCATGGCTTAAAGCCTATGATTCACCTATCATTTATCGCTCTTTAATTATTATTGAAGGCACTTTTGAACATAAAATCTAGTCCTTGTCTAAATGTATGTGACTCAACTTCCACAGAGCTGCCTGATAAATCAGTATAAGACACAGAGGAAGACATATGTAAGCTCAGGCAGGAGAGTAACCCCAGATTTCCAACACAGAATGTATTTTATTCTGTCCAACAATCCATGTGTCATATTTCATATCAGGTCCAGAAATCATCCCACTGCACCATCCCAGTAAATCACAACCCTCAGACTCCTTGCTGTTCTGATCTGAGAAGCAGCTTCAGCTGCATGGCCAATCTTTTTCCCAATCTTAGTGTGGGAATTTGTAGAGGAATTCCTAACCCATCTGATACCAGATTTTTTTCCTAATAATGTCAGCATTACCTTGATTTCTACGAATTCCAAAGAGCCATCAGAAATCTCTGTGTATGGCATCAGTTTCAGTATTTTTCTTCTCAGCTCCCACACACTGTATTTAAATCACTGTCCTGACACCAGAGACAATGAGAGTAGATTTGAAATTATAATACAGTTGCATAAATCTGCATCAGCAGTATGCAGAGAATGGACCCAGTGAAAACTGTGGTATGACACGTGCAGTTGGCTGTGGGGCAAACTGCAGGAGGGATGGGCTCCTCTGACACAGAGAGCTAAAAACACTGAACAAGTGGCCCACAGAAAACACAAGTTTCTGGAGTGAGAGGCTGAAGTCCTGGGGCAACAGCCACATGCAGGGCAAAACTGATTAAGGTGAATTTGTCAGAACTGGGAGGTGGGTGGGCAGTGAAGGACAGAAGATAATTAGAAAAACAGCGATGGCACAGCGAAAGTACCACCAAACCCAGTTTCACCGGTGGTAAGGGAAATCCTGTCTTTTTTCATTACTGAGAAAAATTCAAAACCCTCTTGAAGAAATGACATTCAATATACTGCCAGTTTGCACCTAAAATCTCCTAGATTACCAGTCCCAACAGATTGTGAAAAGCATTAGCTGAAGCAAACACATACTGACATGATGAAATTTAGATTACTGGGTTAAAAAAACCTGTCTGTTCCCTGTTCTCCCATCCATCCCCTCTTTGTAGCAAATAAAAGGAAAAACCATGAGAGATTGTCATCAAATTCTGCGACCAGTTTTATTTTTGCTATTGGATTTAGGGGGGTGAGGGATTTGTTCTGCTGTTACAGTCATGGTCACAACATGCTCTGATAGAGGAAGTGGCTTTTTTCCTTTAGTTTATAGCCACAGACTGTTTTTCTTAAAGATATTGAGTATGGAAATTATATTTACCTCCTACAATGGTGGGAGGTGTAATGTCTCTTAGATTAGAGTTTCTGTTTGGAGTAGGGAGAAAACCAGAGACAGATACTGTAGATGGCTCAGCTATAGCATGCTGGCATACACAGTTTCTTGCTCAGACTTAACATAATTTCTATTTTTGGCTGTTTCTGTGAATATTAAATGAGAAAATGAGAAGACTACTTCATTTGAAAGGCTTATTTAATCACCCTTCTCTTAATTTGCTTTGTTTACTGAATTATATTTCCATAGGAGAATGGCCTGTAGAACTGTCTCCCCTGACTAAACAGTTCAAATGAGCTATGAGTAAAACCATTCAGATACAATTCACAATCATGTTTTATTAATAACAACTAAAACTATTAGTGAGGCTCAGCATGTGCTGAATCCTCCAGGCTTTTATCCTTGCATCTATGTTATTGTCAGAATCTTTTCATATTGTGTATCTTAACAGAGAACTTAATAAATATGTAATCACAGAACATCATTAAAAGTTATGCAAATAACTATTTCAAGGTTTTTAATTTAACTCTCATAAAGAGGTGTTTACTTCTTTTAAAGTCAGCATTAGGCTGTACTTACAAATTGTTTAACATAAGTCTGTATCTGAAAGGCAAGTTGTAGCCATATGACTCAAAATTTCTACTTTCAAAGTGAACCCCTCCTTCTGGAGAGCAAATGCCAACTCCTCACCCTTCATGTTCCTTATTGCTCTTCTGGAAAGGCAAACTAATATACACATATATACTAATATATACACGAAGTGCAGAAAGACCTTAAAAGCTATGACAGATGATTCTCTTATTTTCTCCAGCCTATGGCACCTCACCCTGGTTCACCTGGTGCCTGTGTACACTGCACATATGGTTTAACCAGATAAACGGAGCTGTCCAAGAAACCAGACCTCAGATTCAAGGGTGACAGAGCTCACTGCTTACTGGCACCTGTGGGCAAACACACAAATGTGCCAGGAGAAACTACTCTGCCGGAGAAAAGCTTTCCTGGCTGGAAGTTTTTCATGCTGGAGCAAATCTTGAGGCATTAATTTGTACTTTGTATCCATGGTTTTTTTTTTTTCCTTTAGGCACAGCAGATGCATGACCACACAACACATAACACCACTTGTAATACAAACCACTGATAAAAACATCTCAGATGGGAAATGACTTGAAAATTACGAGAACTTTTTTCTTCTATTTCCGTGCACATCTTTTGCTTGTTGCTGTTCAGATTTTTATATGCCTGAGTATATTATCACATTCATACACTTTAAGAAATATTTCATGGACACTTTACTTTCATTTCTGAACATGTACACTGTGGATCACAAATTTCAGAGAAGAATCATCTTCCTTTAGCTGACTTTAAAGTTTTTTGTCATTGAAGTTATTTCTGTTAATTTTTCTTGAGAATGTATTTTTCTCTCCTTAAAGAGCCAAAGATTTTCTTTAGGGAGCAGGTATTGTGCAGAAAATAAAAAAATTCTTAAAGGTAAGCTTCATACTCGTAGAATTATTTTAGAGACTAAGACAGTAATGACTACTCCATTAAATAGGAGCTACTAATAAAATTGATCTTCTCTTCCACTAAACTTTAGGACTCCAGTGCAGTTGGCTACAAGTATGAACTGGAATAATGGAAAATACAATTTTCAACTGATTGAGTAGTTCAGCAAATAAGGGCAAATTTTCTCTGTGTAAATATTGGCTCACAACTTCATGTTAATTTTGAACCTATGAAGATCCCGAGAAGCAGTGAAGCCCAAAAAAATTAGTTCCCCTACAAGAGCAGCCACTCACCAATTAAAATATTATTGATCAAACCATCTTGTATAAATACACAAAATCCTGTATTGGAAGATAAAAGAAGACACAAAGGAAAGCTTGAATTTTTTTTGTGTTAATTTATTTTTAATTGTTTCCCAGAATCACTTTTGTTGAAAACAGTAACTCACAATTATTTCAAAGGGACTAGAATTTCACCCATTTTCCTGCTTCACTCCTGTTTATTTGATTAGTTAGAAAAAAATTGCTTCCAAAGAGTGAACAAAGTGATTCATAAACAGGAAAAAGTAGTCTGAAACTCTATTAATAACCAACTTATTTTTATTAGAGCAAATACAGTTGTGAAAACTGTACATTGTACATTTTGGGTCAAGGATTATAAATAAAGAAACTCATAGATAAAGAGTTCATTCTTTGACAGCAAGAAACTTTAAATAGACAAAATGACATTTTTAAGTACATTGGCAGGCTTCATTGTGCTGTCCAAAATGTAGTGTACAGTATAACAACCAATTATAAATAGCCTTTCATGTAAAATACAACTGTGCACGTTTTAGAAAAATACCAACAATTTGTTTGAGCTTTGTTTTAAAAAAGCTTATAAATCATACATATTTATAAATGGTACTAACATGCTTACTTAAATTTATAAACCTTTTTCATAAGCTTTGTTACCCATTATTTCCAGAGCATAAAGTATTTTAAATAAACATTTAATAGGAATTAAATATGTCAGTTACAAAATTACCTCTCCATGTAAGGAGACAGGGGGTGATTTAACAGTGGGATGGAACATTTCATCCATTAATTCAAGGCTTACACAGTAACTTTTAAAATTTTGTTCTTATTTAAAAATGACTTCCTAAATTTAAAACACAATTTAAACTTTGTTTTTTTTTTTTTTTTGCTCTTTTTTTTTAAAAATAAATATACAAGTTTTTTTTATTTTCATTTGCTCTCTTTCTGCTTTCTTCTTTATCCACACTGGTCAAAACACAGGATTCTCAACATACTTCTGTAAAAAACACCACGGTGTTACTGCCCTGCTCGGAGCTGCTTTGCTGCACAATATTCAGTCCCTACCTACAGTACTTTACTACTTTGCATCAAAAAATAGCTAATGTGTTTTGTAAGAATGTTGCCCATTAAACCATGCAAAAACTTAGGAAGTTTACAAACAGGTTCAAAAACTATACTGTATGAAAGATTTTCTAAGAGAGAGAAAATAAACTGTAATACAAGCCCTTTGCTTTTTGCAGCTTTAAATTAAAATGTTTGCTTGCCAAATGATCACACCACATATCTTTAATAAATAAGCATGCATTTGATTAATACAGGGTACAATAATTACAGTATAATGGCACATAAAAAGAAACGTGATCACATCGTTTGAACAAAGGGCTATGAAACTACTTAAGACAAACTTTCCAAGTGAAAAATTTTGAGGCTTTTTTAATGCTGAGGTAAAATTATAAATGGACTTTAAAGACACTGAAGGCATCAAATTGATAAACAATCACTGAACATTTTAAAATGCTCTACCTGAATGTATTCAACACAAATCTAGCATTTTAAAGTTATGATTTATTATGAGCATTAGCTAGCTTAACTGTCATTGGCATTAATGTGCACCCAGAAAAGACTTTATTAGAACTGCTGTCAAAATACCTCAGTGTTGCAACATAATAATCCAAATCACCAATTACCACAGCACCAGAATTAAGAAAAAAAGAAAAAAAAAGTCAACATGCAAACCCTCTATCTCACCTTTCTTGGCTTATTTTGATATTCTATCTCCTGCTTAGAATGTGTTTATAGCAATGTAAGATTCCTTTTTTTATTAGTATGAAAAATTTTGCTTGGTATTAGCATAAGTATTTGAGCATTTTAAGGAAGATAGCAGTATCTTTGAGTTTTGCAGTAATGGTGTATCATTTACCGAACCTTAATGCAAAATGACTCTTCAGGTTTAAGAAGATGTATTTTAGAATTTTATCCCTGGACTAGGAAAATATATTTGATTTTCTGCTTCTGCTGCTAGGCAGATCTGGTAGCTTTCTCCAGGTTGGACTAAACACTACTTATGGCTATACATCAAATTTCATAAACAACAAATGAACAGAATCATGCACAGGCAAATGAAATTCGATCTCCCAGAACACTGCAGGAGATGTTAAAAGCAGCAGGTAATGGAATAAGACTGGTGACTGATGTTGCTAACTATTTCTTCTAATGAGATAGGAGTGAACGCTGGAATCACTTCCACAGCAACAGAATCCTCTGACCACATTCCTCTGGCAGTCGTTTTCCCATCTCCCCACTAAAAACATCAGACGGTAAAATAGTAAGGCAGCTGTTAACTTCCATCAACAAAAAGTGCAGCTCCGTACATTTCCAGTTTAGTCACACTCTGCTGGAACAGATGGACAAGCCAACGCACACTTCACTGGCGGGGCTGCTTCAGCAGATTATTTTGTTTGTTTTCCAACATGGCTGCTTGCTTCAGCTTTCAGAGGACCCCAAAGCCACGAGCCACCAGCAGAGAAACTGATCTGGGCCCCTGGCTGAATTTTCCAAGTTTCATCTCTCTCGCGTCCCATCCTAATTCCAAGCCTCCTTCCCTGTGTCTGACAGGTGCCATTTAAAAGGCTGATGACACAACTGCAGAGAACTGTGGGCTAACACCACTAGTTGTCATGACTTCACTGAAGGGTCAAAACAGTTACAATATTAAATAACTATGTTGAATCACATTCAGGCATAGCTAAAATTAAAGTGGGGAACATTAAGAGTATGTGAAAAAATTAAAGCTTTATCATTTAAGGTGGGGTGGATATGGTGATTTTATATGAAAGCAAGATCTTTCTTACCTTTCCTAATTCCAATCAAGTTAGAAAATGGACAAAAAGAATGGCTAAACCAATATTCAACAGCATTACCAGGGCGATCATGACTGAGTTAGGGCCCTGGAAGTAAAATAAAGATATCAGAATTAATGCAACCTCCCACATATGCACAGCAATGAACAAGACCCGACTTCACAATTTCTACAGGTTTTGACCTTTTCCTCTGAAGGAAACAGACCCTGCTGCTGAAACACAATCACTACCCTTTATATTCAGGTGAGAGAAATATCATCTGTGTGAAAATGAGCTGGATAAATACAGATGAGTGTATATTACTCCATTGTTCTTAATCACACTGAGATTAAGCCACCAGACAAATACAACTGCATCAACAAACAGAAAACAAACCCATCAACACAAAAACAATGTCAGCTTAAAATAAAGCCAAACAAAGAATATAACTACTTTAGGGATGCCAGGGTGCTGCTCTTCATCCTTACAGAGGGTTCCTTTTCCAACCAGTTCCAACTAATTTCAAAACAAAGATGCTTTATGAAAAAATACACTTTATGATAATCCAAATAGAAAAGAAAATGTACTTACCATTGCACTAACAAACCTGTTTCCATTACAGATTAAAATACATTTTACAGCTGCAAAATAAAACTTGTTTTGATTTACTCAGACATTTGTCTTAAAGACCTATGTACTGAAGAAATGAAAAGTCAAAAAAACTCCTTCCATTCCGAGCTAGAGCTAAAATTGGATAGAAAATTTAAATCGTTACACAATTTCAGTATTTCTGTGAAGCCAGAGAACAGTTTTTAATTATTTTTAGTAATTTTGGATATTTTTTAAAAAATGGATGCTTTCTAATGACCAACTTGAAAAAATGATCCAACAGATGAAAATTCTCAGTTCTCTTCCACCCTTAGCATATTTGGTTCATTACAACGTAATTTTACAAAGATTTTTATATTCTTTTATTTTAAAGTTGCACTGGAAGCAGAAACAGAGAAACTTATCATTTAGACAATACTTTCCTAAATCACAAATCACGAAGCCCACCAGAAAAATCTGTGCAGAAAACCATCTTCTGAGCTACACAAGAACCACTGGCTTGCATAAGAAGTTATATATTGAATGAGAAATGATACGGTGCTTTCACTTTACACATAAGGCATGCCTTGGAAAGTTCATTATGCTTCATGACAACATAATGCTAACACAGCTATATAATTTCTGGAATGCTAAGGTGTAAGAATTTGCTATTAGTAATTTGCTGCAACAGAGTAACTGGGAAGCTATGGGACAGTACTTGTGCCATATTTATATCACATACTCTCCTGAAACAGTCTCAGTGAACACCCCCTATCAGAATACACCTTTCCACAGTAGTTCAGATGGCAGGCCAGATGTGGGCTGCTAAGTTTTTGAGTAAGTCACAAAATATGTTATGTCAGGTACTGCTTAAATCTCTGGTGAGTCTGAACCTCATCAGCACCTCTACCCATAACAGCCATCAAGTTGCCTTTGCACCGACACAGAGGTGTCTGTTCAAGTGCTTCTCAGCATGTGAATCATTCTGATTATCAGTGTGCCAATTAAATAATGCCATAGGGGTAATGGTACTGGCAGCAGCACCCACATTTTGCTTAATGGGTGAACGTCAAAAATATTCTCTAGGAAATTGAAGACCAGGTTTAATGACACCTTAGTCAAAATGATTTTGAATAACAAGCTCCACCCATGACTTACCAGTGGTATGTTTTAACCATCAGGTCACAGAACAGAAGTGCAACCATGTTCCTTCCTCCTTAGTGGAAGTGACTCACCGTGTGCCAAAGCATATGAGACACTCAGGGGCAGAGAACAGGCATAAAAGGAAAGCACAGCTCCAGAAATGGTTACCACAGCACTCTGAGCAGCCTTGCTCTCTACAGAAGACTGATTTGATTACACTATTCATTTCCCTTAAGATGTGGGTTCAACATCTTTCTTTCTGATGTTAGGCACTGGAACAGGTTGCCCAGAGAAGCTGTGGATGCCCCATGACTTTGGAACAGGTTTGGAACAACCTGGTCTAGTGGAAGGTGTCCCTGCCCATGGCACAGGGGTTGAAACCAGATGGTCTTTAAACGCCCCTTTCAACCCAAACACTCTATGGTTCCCTAATCCTATGATTCCAATAGGGACTGCCCATGTGATTCAAATCAGGTCAATGGTTCCTTTATAGGCTGGAATCCCACCTGAGGATCTTACAGTTATACTGCACCAGGAATTGCAAGGAATTGTGAAGATCATTGCCAAGTACCATTAAATTTTTTTGGGATTTGGCCATCTAGTACTTTGCATATATGAAAACAACATCTATAAAAGCCACATTGATTTATTGCTACTGAAAAAAAATTTGAACCTACAGTGTTTTCACTGGAGCCAGGAACTTGTTCATTACCTGAAATACATCATGGAACAGCATCCTGGTAGCTGCAAGACAGATTTTTGCTGATTGCCAAATTGGGACTGCAGCTCTAATGGCAGCATGGTATCATTAGTGCACAGTCTCAGGTAATTAAGTTTGTAGGAGGGGAAGGGGACTTCTCTTTTGATTCATCTGGCAGTCAGGCTAGGTATTAACAATCTCACCACAATAACATTAGATACATTAGGCTAAAAACCCCAGGGGCGATGCTCTGAATCAAGAAGTCTCATCTACAAAGACGAAAGCAAGTGACACCTTAAGACCTGGGCTGCTGAGTTCTCATGAAAATCATAGAAAAATATGTTATCTCTTCATGATAAAGAAGTCTCTTTAAAGAGATGTCTCTTTACCCAGAGAAGTAAAGTTCATATACTTTGGCCTGCTACGTGCATTGTGCTTCACCTCCTGATAAATACACCTTTCAGCCCAAAGCAGGATTCCCTGATACACTAAAAAATGATGAGATTTATGGAGCACACAGTTATTATGCAATGACCTACCACCTGTTTTGTAGACACCTATGAAATAATCGTTTAATGCTTTAAGAAAACACCACAAGTAAGACTTCAGTGTCCCGCAAGAGCTTAAAATAGCAAAAGCCAAAATTAGTTTTAACAGTCCTAGAGTGACTAGAACAGGTGCACTAAAGAAGCTGTAGTAGAAAACCTTCAGTCCTGCTTAAATTTACCCTTTCAGCTTCTTGTAAGTTAGACATCTATGTAGTTCAAAACACAACCATATGATTATTTACCATTTAGGGAAGAAAGTAAGTTATTTTCCTAAGATGTAGTGCCAGGAAATAAAAGACTAGGCCTGTAATTCAATTGCATTAGGAATGTCCATTAAATTTAGCCTAAAGTTCTTGTTTAGAGTTTTTTTTTTTAGGATCAGGCAAATACTGATCTATTTTTCAAACATCATGGTATTTACAGCCCTTACTAAACAGATGTTAGGTGAAGAAAAATATGAGAATTGAACAAAAAGATGGGAGTAGAATCCCTGGGTAGCATTCAGGTAAAAACCAGGCTAAACACTGTGTGTTTAAAAATCTTTACCTGCCAAATGAAAAAAAATTACAATTTAGTAAAACACTTGTGCCTGGGCTTACCTGTCCTAGAGCAGCACATGAACACATATCAGGCAAAAAAAAAAAAAAATTGTATTCACGAATGTACACTACAATAGAGTTTTGTGAAATTTAATCCTATTTTTCACTTAAATCCAGGAGAATCTCCAATCAGCCCATATTCAAGGTGGGACAGCAGCGTGCAAGCTGAAACTGGGGCTAGAAGCTGCTAATGACCAGTTAGAAACAACAGAACTGGTTTGTGGTCAAGTGTCTCTGAACACTTCACACCGTGGCAGATGTAAGGTAATGTGAAGAAGCCTCATTCCCAGTGAAAGAGGGCTGATTTATCTCTCATAAATGACAGATGACTTTGTCATTGTGCTTTATGCAGGTTTTCACCTTGATACAACTGTGACCCTTTCTTATGGGTTCTGGAATTTTAGGACATCATGGAGTAAGTACACGGAGAAAAACATTTATATGTTTTCTCAGCATAAGAAGTATGTGCTGATATTTTTCATGTATGATGACAAAAATGGGGATATCTAGAAAATCAAGATTATTCCTACAACTAACTTATTGCACAGATGATACTCAAAGACATTCTTAAGGATGTAACATTCACAGAAGATACGAAACATGAATTTGATAACTAAAACAGCTGCTACAAGATTTGCTGCAAATAAAGTAGTTTAAAGTTCTTAATCCAAATGGAAGCTGATGTTTCATTCAGGTATGAGAAATGTCTTTGATGCAGACACATAGAAGGAAGAATTGAAAATCTTCCCTTCTATATCTGTGTTCTCAAAGCATTATCACTAGAAACCTGGAAAAAGCACAACACAATTTTATACAGCACTTTCAGAGAATCTAACAGAAGTGCTCAATAAATGTTAATAGACCCATTTTTTGGAATTCCAAAATCATGTTTTATCATTCTCTTTTCATGAGAGTGAGAATTCTTTTCTCTTTATATTCCTTAACAAATATATTTTAGAACTTTTATGGAGTATCTTACTTACAGAGACTTACTTTCAAAGCATAACAAAATCATTTGTCAGAATGACTAAAAAGCAATTGAAGTTTCTTAGTGAAATAAAATAATTCCCCAATGCAACTATAGAATTCTGGTCTCTGAACATTCAGAAGCACCTGGGATAAGGAGAAGTACATTAATTAGGAAAAGGGAGAATGGATTTAAACTAGAAAATATTAAGTTTAGATTAAATATTATGAAGAAATTCTTAACTGTGATGGTGGTGAGGCACTGGCACAGGCAGCCCAGAGAAGCTGGGGATGCCCCATCCCTGGAATTGTTCAAGGCCAGGCTGGATGGAGCTCTGAGCACCTGGTCTAGTGGAAGGTGTCCCTGCCAATGGCAGGAGAGTTGAAACAAGATGGTCTTTTATGGTCCTTCCCAAACCCAAACTATTCTACAATTCTATGAATCTGGCTTCTCCTCAGTAACTGTACTCTCTTATCTTAGTCACTGCTTAATTCCAACACACTGTTGAGCTCAGTCCAGGAGCACTGCAGAACAGGCTACTGTTTTTCTGAAGCTGAAAGGTGATACTGAAAATTACAGGTCTCCAGCAAAGTTCACAGTCATTCTGTATTGTTTCTCCCTCAGAAAGGAGAGCTGCTAGGGCAGCAGGCTACTCTTTTTTGCTTTAATTTGTTTAGCATTATTACTTTCAGCATTTTGAAGAAATAAGCATGCAGGAAATTTGGTCTATTAGGGCAAATTTATAGACATATATAGAAGACTAGAGTCTTTGAAAAATACCCACATACAGATGCATACATCTTAAGATACTGTTATAGTAAAAATGAATTCAAAAAATTTACCTTCCTTCCATACTGGAATGCTGGTAATAAGAATAATGCAATTAGGGTGCTCCAAATGAAGCAGAGGGACCTAGAGAAGAGTTCTCAGATACCACTGCAGTATCAGTGAACAAACAGTAACTAATGCACAATATCTCATCATTTTTACACCTTCATGATAAAAGGCTGTAGGTTCATGGTTCTTACCCTGATTATTCTAGAGGGTCAATAAACTGCTGCTCAGGTACCCTACTTGTTAAGATGAAACCTCTCTCAGCTCCAAAATATTATTTGGAATGAAGGAAAAAGAAGGACTATTTCTAGTGACTTATTTTCACCAGAGCTAAAAAACAATTCCAATTCAGCCTAAAATTTGTACATGCTCACTCAACATTTACAAGCCTGTCAGCTTTGTGTTACCCTACATAGGAGTAATATCTGTGAGATTTGAAAGGTTAAAGGGCTGATATCAGCTGTAATACAGATTTTCAGATTACAAAACCTCTGTGAACATCTACTTTGATCCGCATAAAACAGAGCAAAAGCTCCCAGCAAAACTAGAGAATCTTGGCAAAATGCTTATTATCAAACTACTCAGTGATGGCTCCAAAACCCTGGCACCTGAAAAGGGATGGCACATTTAATCAAGATCATTAAAATCAACTTAAAACAAGACTTTTATCTGAATCTTTCTAGCTGTTGGATCTTCTGACACATTTGCTTGTTAGCCTGGCAAACTGTTTTATAAAGCACACTTACAGAAAGTGATTTAGTACATCACTTGTACCATGAATCTTTCATCAGAAGATATGTTTTAATCATTCTTGCAGCTCTTTGTGTGACTTCCCCTCAAGGTTGTTTTTTTTTTTTTCATTTTAAATCCCTGATTTATGGACACTGTTTTATCCCAGAAGTGGTTGCACCCGTGCCAAAAGCAGACAGAACAGAGTCCCATGTACTCTTGCTTAATCTTTTCTGTTGATAAATCTAAGGATTATATTAACATCCCTGAACAACAGCAGCAGGCTGGGAGCTCATGCTCAGTTGCCTCTCTTGCTCCTGATCCACCAACCTTTTCCAGTTCTGATCCTGCATGGCCAGCCTCTATAAACTGTCTTTCATATACAATATTATATTTTGCTGTGCTGCCATGGATAATTATACTTTCAGCCTTCTTAGCAGTTGATTTGCATGAGCTTGTATTTGCCTTCATTATAGATCACTCTCCTGGTCTCTGTGTCTTCTATAAACTTCATGGACAATACTCTCATGTCCTCTGGTATGTCATTAACAAGAATGTGATTAGAGTAACAGAATTAAAGTAAGAATTACCTCACCAGAATACTATCAAATAACTGATGGTTTTCCAATTACGTTTTGAGAACCATCAGACAGTTTAAAAAAATTCTTTAAATGTGACATTTAGCCTTTGCATTACTCCGGTTTCCTTGTCAGAACACATGACAACATAAAAGCAAATCAAGTGACCTTCTTGATTGAGATTATGATTCTTCTGTCACACCTGAAGATGTCAAACTTGTTTGACAAGACTGCTTACAATTCATGTTGGTTGGAAATTACTCCCCCTCTTTATTTATAAATTCTTTATTAATGAAGTCTGGTGTCAATTATTCAAGTGTTTTGCCTGCAATCAGTACTAGGCTATTTGGATCTCTTTAAATGGGTCATTCTGTTTATCCCATCAATAATGACACACTATTTGTTTTGTAGGGTACCACCAAAAATGACTCAAAGAAATAATGCCTGTAAAAGAGAAACATTATGACAATTATCTAGAACTCTTCATTCACTAAAGGTTAACTTTAGGATGTAAAACTAATGCTTTCCTGAGCTTCTCTTGGCCCAAAAATCACAGAATCATCATCACAGATTTTGAATTTCATACCCTGCCTTTTTCTTCTTCATGTTTCATCAACATGAAATAGAAATGCTACTAGTCATCACTCCCTTTCTGCATTGCTATTGATAGTTGTATTATTTTAAAGTAATAATGACATTAAGATTCTCACTGATCTGAAAGGGTAGTTTTAAAACTCCTCTGCTCATTCCAGACTGGAATATTTCTTCCTCACTCCAGGTGTAGTGGGTTTTAGCTCACAGACTGTATCCAGAGGAAGATTTGACAGAAGTGACCTTTGCCTGTGCTTAGGTTGCAAAGCTCAGCACTCGGAGGCAAAAATGCAGTGAAAGTGAAAATGTTTCTTGCAGTACTTACCGAGCTGTTTCCTACTTCTTTCTCCATTGCTGAACGTGACTCATTATTAGCTGGGTTCTTTGGTGCAGCAAATTCTGGTTTCTTAATTTTTATGTCAGGCTTGTTTTCTTTGGCATCTGGCTTACCCCCAGATCTAGCAGGACTTGGCTTCTGAGAGGGTGGTATCCGTGCAAGTGTTGATGGTGAAGGGTTGGCATATTCATCTTCTTCCCTGAGCTCCTGTGGAAGTGCTGTTGTATTCATTTTCACATAATAGCCATGGTAGTGACCGTGCAGCTCCCCATTCTCTGTGCTGCTGGCATTGTGCTGGGCTGAAAACTTTGGCTGGTGTTTCCCAGCTACTTCCTCCTTCACTGGTGCTTTTGAATATAAAGGCTTGTTAGTTGTGGGTGTTATATTCTCAGTGGCTAAAAGCTTTTTTTCTTGACTGAGTCTTGCCCCAGAAGTGGAGCTTTGCCTTTTCAGTTGTTTTGAAGGAGAAGTCTCAGAAGGAAGAGGAGGACTATTTCTCGGGCTTGCTTCTGGGGTTCGAGGGGGTGTGGTGCCTTTTCGATAAAAGTGAGGTGACTCTTTTGGGCTCGGTGGTTTCTCCTGACCTTTTTCTTCAGATTTTTCTTTTGCATCCATTCCTTCTTGAAATTTTTGTTTGATATAATCAGGGCCTGAAAATAAAATAGAAATAATGAGATCAAAACAAAGTCCACAGTAGAACTATTGCATTGGGATGTCAGACTGCACTGCCTTGCTAAAATGCAGGCAGGGCTATATGTTACCAACAATTCATTGACATCCATAGTGATTTACTCCAAATTGCTCAGGCACTGGAGTTAGTGTAGTTTTTTGATAATTGTTGGAACTACTTATTAACTTGGCTCAGTCACTCTACATCTTCAGCTTTTCAAAGGGCCATGGGATGTAAATTGCTCCTGAGTGAAGTCTGAGTGACTGAAGATGGACTAACCTTACATCATCTATCATTCTTTTCCTGAGAGGCAAGTTTTGAGGTATGTTTTGCTTGATTATCCTAACCAATTTAACTTCTCATGATCAGAGTTCCTGTTTGATATGTAGATAGTTAACCTTCTTCTTCTTCTGCTCTTATAAGCTACAGGGAAAAAAGTGCTTGAATCACTTTTTTCCCCTTTGGATGAATGTCGGTTTATCTTATATACACATATATGTGCCTTGAACTCTCCCATGCTGGCTTTGTCTTCCAGAACTAATCACTCCCATCTGAAGGCTCACGTTAACCACTCTAGGCACTAATATAATTCCTGCTTAGATGGAATTTGGAATACAAATTCTCTTACATTGCCCAGGAAAATACTTACAGAGGAGCAAGTGTGAAGGACATCCTCTCCCCAGATTCTAGCCAGGCACCCCCATATGCACATTACTACTAGGACACACTTCTCAAAGTGTATGTCTATATAGCTGTTAACATAAACTGGCTGACATGTTCTGCTCTGAGCTTTGGTTCTCAGATTTAATTGTTTAATGGTAAGACTAGAGCAAACACTGCTGAAGAAACTAAATTGCTGTAAATCTGTATGCATTGTAGGCAATGTTCTCTGTTTTCTTCCTAGAGGTCACATCTCAGATTCCAGGATCAGTTTCCCCAAGAAGTCGGAAGTTGGGGAGCTCTGTGAACAAAGAACTGCCAATAACCTTCCTTATTTTCAAAAATATTCAAAATTTTCAAAAATTTTTCAAAAATTGCTTCTGAAAAACACATTGCAACTGTTTCTCCACTTCTATCCTTGCCAGCACCACAACTTTCCTTTGATTCTTTTACCCTTCTCCAAGTGAGGCTTATCTCTGCTTTAAGTCACAGAGAATTTCTGTGCCCAGAGAAGAATGTCTGCACACATTTTTCTGCTTTTGAGTTTTAAGGAGGCTCTAACTGTGCTAGGCAGATACAGTGTTTTTACAGATGCCAGAAGCATATGCATATCTACGCAGTGCGAAGATGAGAGGAAGGAAGAGCAGCATGAAGCTTTTGGAAGTTACTGAGTCATCTGGTAAGTAAGCATTGCTGAGAAGAATTACTCGGCATGCAAGGCCTTTTGAGCAGGAAAATCACACATATGCATTTTTGGCATCTCTGAAAACCAGGGGTGGAAAGAGGGAGCTGTTAAGAAAGAAGGCTAGACATAGACAAGTCAGGATTTGTTCTCAAATGACATTTGAGGAGGAAGTTTTGAGGAGTTAAGCCTGCACAGAGGGAGAGAACTAGAGGCTTGATTCACAGCTTTTTATAATCTTCCTGGTAAAAGGGAAAGGCAGCACAACGCAATTAAGAGTTTCCATATATAAAGTTCCAGGTATGATCGCCATTCAAAAAATTCTCTGTCATGTCGGGGATTTCCTTCTGTCTTTGCTGAGATACATAAGGTAATGCTGAGGGGTTTAACATGCATGAACTTTGTTTTTCATATCTTTTCACATTAGTTATAATTAGGGGTGTAAAGAGAAAAGAATAGCTAAAAGAGCTCTGACTAATCTTTAAGCCCAAGCCACGGAGCTGTCAAATGATTATTTATTACAGACAGATCCATATTTACATTAGCTTGCTCTTTATGACTGCTGTGGTTAAAGCATCCAATTGGAATACTACCTCTTCAGTCTTACAGCGCTGTCTCAATTTTGAAAATTCACATACTGTGACAGCTCTGCATATATGCAGTGCCTCATATATGTAAAGATTTGACTTTTACTAATATCTGACATCACTTGACAAACTGAAGACACCTTTGTAAGGAAAAACATCAGAAAACTACATCAGAAATTACCTCAGAAATGTCATCCCTTTCCACCCTTTCCTGCAATCAACTAAAAGCCTCCCAAAGCTGGTCAGAGAAAAGCCCTCTCATCAAGAGACCTCCAAAGCTGTTGGAATTTCTGAAAACAGAAGGAAACCCATGGTCTCGGCTGCCCATGTCTCCCTAAGAGACTGGTGGAGTGAAAAGTAAAAAACTTCACAGCAAAACAAAAATATAATCTGGAGCTTCCCAAAGAAGTTAAGTTTCAAAAGGCTAAAAATGCCACACTTTTACTGGGTATTAGGCAATTTTTGATGCTATGTGACACTGAACTCCACCAGAGAATGCTGCATCCAAGTAACACCTGAGGGTGTCTGACCAGACATTCAGCCATTGCCTTAACACAGCACAGCAGCACTCCCTCCCACCCCCAGTACATCACATATGGACATTAGAGATACATCCCCTGCCTCCAATCTTGTCAGGCAAGTCTTTCCAACATTGAAATTCTTGGCCCTATGCTGAAGTTGGCTTTGGAGATTGTCCAAATACTTCTAAATCGTTTGTTCACTGTATCCAATACAATCAGATTATGCACCTGTCCAAACCACTGACTCCAAGCAGCAAGAACTCAGCTCCCCTTCCTTTCTAAGGACTAAGAGCTGTCAGGATTTACCTTGTCCCCTTTGTTAAAGACATGACTCTAAAGAGTAAGGGAGCCCTTAGGATAAGGGTAAGGGAGTCCTTCATCATAAGAGCAATCCACAGCACAAGATTTAAAGAAACAAGGGCCAAGGGAATTTGTAAAGAGAGTCACTAACATCCTTTCCTGTAACATTTCTTAGCTGGCTGATCTTAATGAGGAAGAGGGTGGGAATAAGGTGAAGTTTTGTTTGACCAGGAAATAAACACAGTGCTCTGATTCTTCTGGTTTGCAGTTCAAGCAAGCAGTAGATCTAGACATGATACATCTGAGTGCCTAAGGAGAACCGGGTCTGGAAAGCAGAACCACTAAGTGTTATCTAACCAAGTAAAGGTAAGATGAACCTGTGTGTTTTCTCATGGTGACCTGCTGGCTGTGCTACCATTGGATCAAAACTGATGCACCTTCACTTGGTAAAGGCCAGCCATGGGGTGGTTCTGGCTCACACACCCGTTGTGATGCCAGCAACTGGATGGCACCGTTAAAGTGTGAGTTAGCCAATATTTGGGGAGAATAGCCTCTGAAAGCCAGAGGACTGTGTGGTTGTGTGCAAGATATGCACAGAGAGTCTCATACAGTCTGATGGTCAGCTTGAACAGCATTTCATTGATGGCTGTGGTGAGGGAAGCTTTGATTTGGTTGAAGAAACACTCATGGTTGCTCTAAATCTAGAATTTCTTGTGAAGTTCTTGCATAATATGTCCTTCCTCCAGGAAGGGCTCCAATAAGTGATGTGACAGCACGGCCAGCTCTGTAAATGAGAAGAGAAGGATGCCCTGGTTCTGCCACAGCATTTTTAAAGAGGTGACAGCCACATGCTTTCCCCCATGGCCTAGTGAGGCACACGTATTGGCAGCGCAGGGCTGCTGCAGGATAGTGGCTCAAGGAGCATCTGAAAATGTCAACTTGCAGGACACTGTAAATGCAGCCACTGTTTCCCAAGAAGGATAAGAAGAGACCTCATGCCTCATCAGATAAGAATGAAATCTGAAGCTTGAGAGGGATGGCAGAATACATCTAGGATAGCAAGGGAAAAGGCATACATGAAATTTCCTCAGTGATTTTATATACATTTTACCATTCGTACAATTCAGGAAAAATAAGCATTTCATATTAGAATTTTTTCTGTCTACTGAAAGCAAAAAAAGATTGTAATGCCACTAATGCAGGCTCCAGCACATAATCTTTTAAGAATATAATATTTAAAGTACTATTGATGCTGAGTGATGTGATTCAATTTCAAGGTATATTAGAAGCGCTTATTAGATAAACATATGCTTATTTCTGCTTTTTAAACTAAAATACACATT
Source organism: Polioptila caerulea (assembly GCA_013397295.1). Classification (NCBI taxonomy): domain Eukaryota; kingdom Metazoa; phylum Chordata; class Aves; order Passeriformes; family Certhiidae; genus Polioptila; species Polioptila caerulea. The sequence continues at coordinate 263,962 of VYXF01008659.1, forward strand.
ATGTGATGTAACCTATCTTTAGTGCTACATAAAGAGTTAAGAAATAGGGCTATAAAGAGTAACTCAAATAAGAAACAATATTATAATTTCATCATTATGAGAAAATTTAGGTTGTGCTTATAGATAAATTCCAAATATGAAGCACATACTTCACTTCCTAATTTTGTTTACATGTATGAACTGCTAGTGGAAGGATGTTCCATTTTCACTGTAGTGTTTAACAACTGTCTGTGGGGTAATGGTGATACAATCAAAGTTATTTGCTCAACCAGAACACTGTAGTCTACATGCAAACCTTCCAAGATTAGAGGCTTCTTTTTACTGAACTACTCAACACTTCTACAAAAAAAGGAGAGAATTCCTGATCTGACAAGTCCATCATCTATAAATGCAAAACTAAAGCTTATACCAATAGCCTATTTTAGTGATGGGGAAGCTAACCCAAAAGGAAATAATGACCCATGTTTCATCTGAACAACCTTTCTGAATTTAGTGTCCAGCTGTGAATAAAGTACCAACATGCTCAAAGCTTTGCTAAGTCTTTGACAAACCTAAAGATGCAGAGAAAGCCTTTGTCAAAACTAGGAATGGACTGTAAGTCTCCTTAGTATTCAAAACTCCACACAACACTTTGGCCATAAGTTTGTTGCCTACCATAAATGTCTTCTTGCTGAAAAAGCTGAGAGCTGATCTACCAAATTCAAAGAGAGAAGGAAGTAATAAATGACAAATAAGTTTCTTACTGCAGATTATACCCTAATACAAATCCAGAACATGATACAGTTGAAGCAAAAGCTTAAGTCCTTTGTATTTAAATGAACTGTTTTAAAAAAGGAAAATGTATACTTTAGTGTTGGTACTGCAGGCTGATATACACTGTTCATGAAATAAGCCAGTGAAAACAATTTGGTTTATCTTCTGATGTTTTTGATGGTTTTCGAATGTGTCACTGTCAGCAACAATATGTATGCTCTCACAATTAGACCTCTTTGCTATTCTGATGAGCTTAATAAAGCTTTGAAAAACCAAGTGACAGATCAGAGGATCAATTAATATAGGATCTTTCTTCCTTATGTTAGGATTTTTCAGGATAGGACATCCAGTCGAGAAGAATTCCTCAGGATGGTAACTGTAGGTGAAGAAATATAAATAATCAATTATCAATCTCTTAAAAGAAGTGATTCAGTGAGTCATTATGGGAGTGCAAATAACTATATTCAGTAAATTTTAGAAAGATAGGGATTATTATTACTTTTTCATTGTGGAGATATGAAGAGAGGGGGAAGAACTATAATTAATATCATTAGTACTTCCTCTGTTTTGTTCTTATTTTTCTGACGGTTATACTGGTAACAGGGAACAGAAAAACCCCTCATAAGTGCTAGGCTGCTGGCTTGAATTCAGCCCAACTGAATGGAGGGCTGTGCAATGCCACGTGCAAAACGTGTAGATGAACTCACTGGAGCAGAGATATGGTTACGATTTTAGTAATGTTTGGCAGACTGAACTGGGACTGAATAGGTCTGGAAATTAAGGGCTAAAGATTATTGCCATAGAGAAATTAAAGGATGTAAGGCAAGGTGCTTAAAGAGCCATAGGGCTCTGAGAGAACACTTGTGCCTGACAGGTATGAGTAGAATAGAACAGGACATTTCAATTGAAAGGGACTTAATCATCTTGTCCAAGTCACTGACTAATTCAGAGCTGAGAAAAAGTTAAAGCCTGTTATTAAGGGCATTCTCCAAATGCCTCTAGAACACTGACAATCCTAAGGCATCAATCACATCTCTAGAAAAGCCTATTCCAGTCTTTGACCACCCTCCTGGTAGAGAAAGACTTTCTAATGGTATTTGAAGAGGTTATCAGCCCAGGTGTCTGCAGTATCCTTCTGATGGATGCAGTGATCCAGCAATAGGGCATGGAATAGTGCAGCTCTTTTGTGGTTGGGTCAATGTGCAGCAACATAAGAAATGTCTTACTCCTAGTGATGAATAGGTAAGTGATTTATCCTAAAAGGTAAGTGATTTATCCTAAGTTTATCCTTAACTTAAAAACACATATGAAGGCCTGGCTCCCCTTTCAGCTACATCTGAAGTTGGTTATGCCACCTGCAATAATGGCTTTCTTTAACTGTGCTTGAGAACGCTTTAGAGAATAAAAAACTACACTAGCTAAGGCTTAAAAATAAAGCATGTCACGAAAGAGAAAAAAAATTGAAATGGAAGGCATTGTTGACACTGTCTTGTGAGATGTAGAAGAAACCAAAATCTGAATGGCTGATTTAACTTTTAGCCTCTGATAGCAACTGCATTTTGGTGAGGTATGATCAGCATTTTAAATGCTATTAAGCAGCTTCCCTAGCTAAGGGCAAATAAAAAAATCTTTCCTGGATCAATTTTAAAATTCCATTTGGCTGCCTTGAAATGTGCTTTTTTTTTGCTGGACTTAATACCACCAGCATGGAAGTACCAAGGCTGCCTAGGAAAGCAAGCTACAATGTAAACAAGAGGGAGAGGAGCCCATTTTTTTTTTTTTTTTGCACAATCCAAAAAGTACTCCAAAATATAATGTTTATTACTTAGAATCTTTCTTAATTCACTCTTAATCGCAAATCCTCATTTCCTACTCCTCCCTTATTTGAAGGTATCTTCCCTTTGCCGAAGTTCTCTCCAGCTTACACTTTCAGGGCCTCTCAATCTGTTGTTAGCATTGCTGCTTCCTTCAGCAGTATTCCTGGTAGTCTTCCTTCTCATGCTGGACTGGAGGCAAGACTGAAGCTAGTGTGTGCCAAAGCTACTCACTAAATCCATGAGCGTCACGGAGATTGATGCCTACATGTGTTTAGTTTGTGGAACTGTTCTGATTTGATCTGTCAGCCTGCTGTCTTTGAAACCATGCACTACCAACATGACTGAAAAATAAGACAAAGAGATAGAATATAAGGTGATATTTTACTATTGCCACAACCTGACAAAGCCACATCATCATTCAGCGACGTACAAGTCAGAATTCATGTATCTCTCCAAGGAATCCTAGTCCAACTAGGACTAACTTTAAAAGGTAGCATCACTGAATACAAGCAGGCTTCAAAGCAACTTGAAATGCAACCTTCCCTTCTTGCTAAGTAAAGATAAGGAGCTACAGAAAGTATTCATTGGTAGAAATTGCTTGTTAAGTGTTTTGTTCAGAAGAACCCCAAACACATAAACTCTTGTATATCAAGGTTGCCACTTTATACCTGCTCAGGAAACAGTTTTGTGCAGTATCCTAAACAACTTCTGCATAGTTTTGATAGAATATGTGTCTACCATATTTAAAATATCTGCTAATGCTTTATTCTCCTGATTTTGACATTGAGGAAAGCAATGCAGCCTTTTCAAAACCCCCATCAAATGCTTCTGACAGGGACTAGACTGAGATCAAAAGCCTTGAGTTACTTATTTACTAGCCCCGTGTATAGACACACACACACACTTTGGCCAAATCCAAGGCTAGTTTTTATGCCTCTGTGTTTTCTCTGCTGTGGTATTTACACAGCACAACGCAGTTCTTGGTGTGACTTGACTACTTTACTGCTAGGGTCTCTGCATTTCCCACAGGCATGTGTTGAAAAGCATGTTATCTCACAATGCTGTTGGAAAATATCAAAATGTCTACTCAAGCACACTCGAGCTGCCAGCAACAGTACTGGCAACAGAAGAGGAAATGGACTTAAGCCAAACAATTCACATCATAGGTAACATCACAAACTTGTGAGTCTAGCAGTAGGATGATGAAACAGATATTAATGTGATTCCTTCTGGTACAAAAGCCAGACTGCCTCTTCTCTCCCTGTCAGTTCCTCCAAATCTGAAATTATTTAGAGTTATCCTACCATTAACACACCTGCAAACAGAACCTAAACAGTATTTTTGTAATTTGCATTTTTTTATTATGCAATAACTAAAGAGTCATCAAGGATAAAAGAATCCCTAAAAATAAGATTTTCTTCCTCTACAGGTTGATAAATTCATCATTAAAGTGCAGACATATACACACTGAATGATCTGAAGTCAGGAAGGACTACACTAATGAATTTCAAAAACTGCCTGGAGTCAGCACCAGGAACAATGAATTTATTCTGACTATGTATCCAATCTCTGCTCCATTTCTGTAACTGCTTCAGCAGGTGACTGAAGTAGCTGTGGTATTTTCCAAAAGAGGACAACATTTCCTAACTGTATCTGCCTATCAGTGTGCAAGCCTTTATGCTTCTGGATTCAATACCATCATAAAAATGTAACAAAATCATCTTACTTGGTAGAGGGCATTATGAGTGCCACAACTACCTCTGACACCTCTCTGGTACATCAGCTGATGGACACAGAAACTGCTCGTGACCAGCAGTCTTAATTATGGCTTCCTTCACTTGCCCTACCTTTCTGTTGATGAATACTGACAGAACTTCAGAAAAATATCAGTCAAGATTACATGGTGATGCATATGACTCCTGTATCTAGGACAAGCTTCATTTTTCCTGGGTTGATGATAACACACACATTGTATTTAATGTGAATGATCCCAGCTAAATAACCCATGCACTATAATCTACCTGAACGCTTCTAAGCCTGCAGGCTGCTTAACAGGCGATAACTGAGAAGGTAAAAGTTTAGCTTTTTCACAGAAAACCTAAGGACTACTTTTCTTCATGTGAACTGCACTGGGGCAGCTGTTAACTGCAAAAGTAGCGTTTTTTAAGCTCCTAAAGGATGGGCAGAAGTGAAAGGCTGTAATCCTATTCTCACTGCAACTGCAAATTCTTGGAGAAGATGAATTTTAAATATATAGAGAGACTGTTAATGTGGCATAATAACTGTCTTTACTCAGTAGAATTCACACTTCTCTACATTTCTCCCAGCATGTCCCGATCTTTCTGACATGATGACCCCCAAAGTTCTACACAGTATTTCAGACGCTGTGTCATTGGGATCATGCAGAGGAGGGACCATTCTCCATGACGTGCTTCTGTATATACAGCCTGGGAAGGTATTAGCTACTTCTCTTCTCTTATCACATTTCAAGTGCATGGCTATCATCCTGCTCCATGGGAGTTTGGCAACTGACCTCAACAGGAGCAGGCTCAGGTCTGCTCTCCAACTGGCCAAGTCTGTCAACCTGTCTTAAGAATAATTTTTTTAGTAAATTCAATAACCAAGTGAATTTTTTGCCAAAGCTCCTCTTTTCAAATCCTTATTTCATAAAGAGACAGTGCCTGTTTTTCTGAGAACACCCTTCTGTTCTTCCACTACAGAAAAAAGCAGAGCCTAGGATATGCACTCAGGGCTTGGGTTTTAGATGTCAGTACTTCTTGTGCCTCTGGAATATGTTACAAAAAGGCTCAGAAGTAGGAAGACAGTAAATACATGTATGTCAGCAAACAACCAACATTACTTTTGAATATATAGGCATAGATATAGATAGGCAAAATAACATGGAAACAACCAGACATTTTCAGGCTCCACTGATTCTACAGATCTAGAGATGCATTACTGCCTTTAATTAAAACTCCAGATATTTCTAAGGGATTAATGATTACATGATATGATGTCAGACTTAATTGTTTTAGAAGTGTCCTTTATCGCCTTGTGTTTATAGAAAATACACTTGAAATTATGAACTTGAAAGACGCAAAATCAGGAGTAAAATAAAGAGACTCGAAATTTACTGCTTTTGAAATATATGGCTTTATGAATTTTCTCAGAGGGTTGAGGGTTAACACAGTATTTTTCAAAAACAGTACTCATTAAGCTGTACCACACTTCCAGCAAAATTAATTTCTTGTATCTAGCAGCGAAATTAATTATAAAGCATAAGAGCCTGAAGTGACTGCTGCACACTGGGTGCCAGAACTGGAGAAATACAACAATCAATTTAATTCTGGTAAAACCAGGGTATGTGAGCTGCTCAGTCTTGCATCCAAATCTGGCTTCTTTATAGTATGTTCTTGCTCTTTTGTATTTTAAGAGAAACCCCACTCACCATGCCACTTATCATTCTGACCTCACACAGTGTCATTTCTTCCCTTTCACATTAGTGCTCTAAGTTTTCATTTCTAAAGTCTAAGTTTGCAATATCCATTTACTGCTCCTCTCCTCCAAATCTATCCAACACTCTTCAGTTTGGCAACTGCCTCTGACAAAATACTTTCTGCTCTACATCTGATACTTTTTGAGGAGCCTCTGGGATTTTCTCAGTCACATTTCAGTATCATGACTCCACTCTTACCCTCCGCCCTACAGGCGACCATTCTCCTCTTCTGGAACAATTCTTGTCTGGTAACATCTATGATTTATCCTTCTATTTGACTCGTATTTTTCTTTCATTTTTAAACCATACTTTCAAGGAAATTAACCTCTGATGATTCTGTTCTTGGACTCTCTACCTTTCTTTCATACTCTTCATCCTGTTTAATTTCACTATACAAAACCTACCAATTCCATGCTGGCTGTGTTTCAGTTCCAGGTTTTACTACTGCTCAAACAATGCTCTGAATGAATAACTATTACTGAACTAATAGGCAGACATCTTCATCTTTTCCAAATTCTCAACGTGGTCTTCCACACCATACTGAACATTACTCTACATTACTCAGGTCTATAATATGAATTAGATTTTTCTTTTTGGGGTATCCCCCTAGAGTTTCTCTAATTTTAAGTAAGTCTGAAATTTTACACACTTTCTTGGAATAAAAGGTCATGTATCTTAGCCATCTATTTCTGTGGCCTTGACAAACACAGAATACAGCTGCAAAGATTATTTTTCTCTAATGGTCCACATCACATGTTAAAAGTGTAACAGGAGAAGCCTAACCTTTTAAACATAATTTAAAATCTCCACTAGTATAATAAAATCCTTTCAAAATAGGTCACCATACTCGACTGAAAATTAGCACTGTAAGGAAAGTTCTCAGTTCTTTGTGAGCTGAATTTCAACATGGAACAAATATTTATGATGTGGTTATAAATAGGATTTATAATGGAAATTTTGACACTGTGATAATACTCCCATGTGATAGACCCTACTTCATCTTGTCCTTGGCTGGACACCATGACAGACCAATATAGAAATTCACTGGAGCAGGCCAACAGTGTCCTGGAAGGAATGGTTCTTTTTCAGAGCAAATGAATGATTTTTAACAGGAGAAAGGAAGCACTGACCTCTTTCTCTCAGACTATACCTGCAATTAACACTCCCATAGTGCCAGATTAGATACGTACAGCTTGGCTAGAATTTGAAAAGTTTACTTCAAGATAGCAACACAGCAGAGACAGCACTGAAGTTAGTCCAGGCTTCTAACTAGTTTCATAGTTAGATCCTGCAGCCTTTACTGAGCAACAACAAATTTCATCTGGATGCAAATTAACTAGCTCACTACTTATGCAAGTCTGTGAAAATTACAGTCATTGTGCAGCTTTATCTCTCCACAGGAAACTGGTTCTCTGTTATTAGTTTTAAAAGTTCATTTGCTAAAAACTAATTAGGCATATTTTTTCCTAAGCAAATCATTTGATTATGTGACTCAAAAGTATCTTGGACAGATTGAGAAAGCATCCTGAAGAATTAAGGCCATGCCTTTGCAAAGTCTCTTTGCTTTGCCTTCTCCCAAGCATGCTCTCCTGGCCCAGATGCCTTGCAGGAACACTGGGTTGAGCCAGCAGGTGTGTCAGGCAGTGCAGCAGGATGGGTGCAGACTCCCAGCAAGCTGGATGGCCTCACACTGGGCAAAAGGAAAGATGTGGGAGGGTGTGGGGGCATCTGTACCTAGGGCTTGGTAGGAGGCAGGTGGTAAATCTGGCAGTCATGTTGTGAAGACTGGCACGACGAGACTTATAAAAAGAAAGGGGAGAACATGAATAAAGCTTGAAGCTGGCACTTTTTTTTTAAATGCACCTTCTTTCTTGGATTACTGGATACAACAGAAGCGCGTTAGGATACATCTCTAGGCTCTGGCTTCTCCAGAGTTCTGTAGAAAGAGGATGGAAGCAATAAACTGTAGAGAAAAAATGGCATAACAAGAAACCCAATAACAGATCTGGGAGGATGATGAAGTCATATGGAGAATAAATTCAGAAAATGAACAGGCTCTTCTTGTATGACTAAGAATAACGAGTGAGCTTCCGTATGCTTTAAGGCACAAACTGATGGCATGGCTGGTAACTTTAATCAGGCAAAATGCTCATTGTAATTGGCTTTTTAAAGAAAACTATCTGCTCTGGCCCACATGCATTTAGCCAGGACATTCCAGTTAATTAGCATCAGCCAGAAATCTCTCTTTCCTGTCCATATGGAGTTTGCATTTTGAGAACTCGAGGAGGTGGTGATGGCAGAGAAGAGGAAGATGGGAAGGCTGTTTTTTTTTTTCTTAAGCTACAGACATCCACCACTGGTCAAATGAGAATGTAAACCACAGTTCCTCTTTAAGGCATTAGAGGCCATTGCAAATTGCCTTGTAATAAACTTAAAATGCTTATTTCTGAAACCAGTAATGTTCAGCATGTTAATACTGAAGCTTTAATACTAACCAAATCTTATAGTAAAAAATACTAGTAAACCCTGCCAAATTCTTATCANGGGAAGGCTGTTTTTTTTTTTGATTAAGCTACAGACATCCACCACTGGTCAAATGAGAATGTAAACCACAGTTCCTCTTTAAGGCATTAGAGGCCATTGCAAATTGCCTTGTAATAAACTTAAAATGCTTATTTCTGAAACCAGTAATGTTCAGCATGTTAATACTGAAGCTTTAATACTAACCAAATCTTATAGTAAAAAATACTAGTAAACCCTGCCAAATTCTTATCATTAGAAAGTCTTTGCTCATATATTTCACCTAAAGAAATTTTGTCCATCTCTAAACTTGGACAGCTTTAATTTATAAACTGCTCCTTGCTTTCTCTCATTTCTTCTTGCTTAGGAGGTCAAAGGCTGGATGAATTGCTTTGGTGATCCATATATGTTCATCTGGCAGCTGGTTGGCCTGACAAATTATCTGCCAGAAAACAATTCAGATCTGAATTTCCAGACCTTAACTGCTCTGTGGTAAAGTGCTCAGACTGCTCCTACCCTGCAGCAAAGTAGTTGTACCCTTCTTTCATTTAATCAAATGTTATTCATTCAAACTGAATGAAAGAGCAGCATCCATTTGCTGCAGGATATATATGCACACAGACAATTATGGCTTAGCTGTCCAGTCTGTGCAAGTCCATACTTCAGTTTACCTCCTGATAGTGTGTTTACAAGACCACATCCTAAAGATGGTCTGTGAATTCAGAATGAATGTGTCAGTCAAAGCATCCACTAACCCTGTGCGAGACTAGAACAATATTCCCTCTTTTTACTGACTGTCAAAAACCTTTCTGTTATAACTTTGATTCAGTATTCCCAGTCATTTGTTCTTCTATAGGTTTTAACAAGAGACACAAAACAACACTTATTTTTTTTCTCTGAGCAAAGACAAATCTCAAACTGTCCTTGGATGACTCCCTTGAATGAGGCTATGACTCAGGTTTCATTTGTTTCCTGTCCTGGTGTGCTCTCTTTTGGTACATCCATTCAAAATTTGTTTTATTTGTTGATAAAAAAGCCAGTAAAGTATGGTGTCTATAAAGAGTACAACATTTGTTAAATCTACAAAATGTAGAGCCTTTTGGGGAGGGCTCTGCAAAGATAATCCTCATAATTATTAATCACTAGCCAAATATCTGCTACAGCAAAAGTAGAAGCAGGGGCTTGCCTAAGAATAGCGTGAACAAACTCAGGGAAAACAGCTCTCTGCAACCTTGTAAGTCCTCACACTATGGCTCTGACCCTTTCAGTCATACATGGCTTTGCTTATATGCAAATTCTACAGCGATCAATCAGTGGGAAACCTGAATCTCAAGATTTTTATGGTATCCCAATATTATTCTTACTCGCTGAATGCTACTTTACTTCCTACTGCTTTGTTCCCCTTTTAGTTTCCTTTTAAACTACATTACAAAGGTAGAACCTCTTGGCAGCTTCTGATGAATGCCTTAACGAACATAAAGGTGAAACATGAGAGAAAGTATCTGGGAAGTCTGAACTCCCATAGTACAATGAATGAGGAATATTCACTGTAATTACAATTTGTGTGTAATACTAGGCTATATAGTTCAGAAAGTTGCCTTTTAGGAACCTGAAATTTAAGAGCTTTATCAAAAGGTTTTCAAATATTGAAATGGTTTTAGGCTACAAATCATTCAGAGATCACCCATTAACACAGAAAAGAATGCTTCTGTTATTTAGAGAGAGGTATTTATATTTCACTTTTTGTCTCTATTTCAAGAGGCTTGTTGATATGCTACATACATTTACAGCTGATAGCATGCTTGCCTACCATACTAAGCACTTAAAGAAATAAGAGAAAAATTACACTTTCTCATCATGACCTATTTTCAAGATAATTTGGTACAACGGTAAGCTTTCACTTAACTATAGTTTCAGAGAATGAGACAGAACACTTACTGATACCTTTTAGCAGCACCTACAGATACTGTAAAATAAAAAGCCAAAGCAACAGAAGAAAACCAAGAAGTTGCTATTAGGAAGCAATAACAGTTACCTTCTTTCATTCAAATACATGAAAAATGCTATTTGAAAAGCAGATATTTACTTTTGTTTGTGTGAGTGAATGTAAATACTTAGAAATATTTATCTATTTTATTACCATAAATGACAAAAGCTACTCTCCAGTTACTCCAGTAACTACAGTCCAGTTACTCTTGGCATGACTCTTGGGAAATGCTTAAACAAACAAGTATGTGTACAAGTGAGTGGGTTAACTGGTACCACACAGAAAAAGTGTATCTGGAAAAGGCATCATGTACACCAAGCCTGGAAAACATCTCAGACAGGATAGTACTTGAAAACCTCACAATGATGTGTGAACCTGGTGGTTTGCAGGAGTTTATTTGGGAAACCTGAGATTTAGTTAACATCTTGGCATTTAAAAGTTGTTTACATAATGGGAATAATTTTTTTTTCAAATGTATACAAATATGTTGTATTTTACTATCTTGGAAGCAATTAGAGAATTCAAAATTTAGAGTCCAGAAATGGTATTTATCTTTTGCTAGGAGCTAGCTAACTGAGAGATGTTTCCACACAGAGAACAGAGTAAATAAACTTTAAGAAATGCTTTGTCGTCACTCCACACATATCCAGCTGCACTTGGGAAAGGGATACAAACTCTCCCTTCTGTAAACAGAATAAAAGACTCAAATGAGAGGAAAATAAGATCCCACACCTTCTCTCCCATATCTCAGCTGATTTGTCAGCAATTCTTGTGGCAGGGAATAAAAATGAACCTGAGAATTCTTCATCTGGGTGATTTCTTGGTGTCAAACATCACACTGTCAAATGTTGGCATTTTCACTCAAGTACTCTAGTAATTTCTTTATTTTAAGGGTTTGACAGCTTTCAAATAGTTTCTTTCCAAATGCTTCAATTCTTTGCATGGCTAAGGTATTCACTTCTTATGAATGGTAAGATGGCTTGCTGCTATAAACCGTGATTTCTTCAGCTGGTGGAGAATGAAATAATGAAAAATGAAAAAGACTTGAGTACAATAGCAGTAAGTATGGGCTAATAATATAAGTCCACAGGAGAGGTAGTACTGAGGTAATTCCCAACAGTGAAAAGTACATATTTATACTCTTTTAAAGCTAGTGAAGTTTTACTACTGGAAATAGTTCTATTGAGTTTTGCTAACAGTTCTGGACTGTCATGTTCAAAAAGGATGAATTTATATCAGGATGTGTACAAAGAAAGGCTGCAAGACTGGCAATGAAAATTCCAATCAGGTGAACAATCCTTGACTTAGGCACTAAATGACTACAACAAAAGGTCTCCAATCCTCTCAGCCCCAAAACACATTCTCTCTCTACAACCAAATACTTAGGAATAAAGAGAAAAACAAGTATTCTAAAAGGTAACTGACAGTAAAGATTTAGCAACAAGTTATATATAGTGACCACTTGAACTAAAACTTGAAGCAAATAGATGTGTTTTTAGAAAATGTTGTTCTTTGCTTTTGTGGGTCATTATAGCCTGCATTCACTGTATGGGTACATTTAAGATAAGTAAGTTTGTGTCTGAAACAAGGATGAACAGAAAATGACAGTAAGTGAAAATGAACTTCAGAGCTATAATCTGTATCAGCATGCAAGTACAGGCAGATCCTTGAAAAGTAATAACAAGATATGACTCAATTAGACAGGTGAAAGAAAGGGCAGACATGAAAAGACAATAAACTGGCAAATAGAGTTCCATTTTGTCTATCCAATTTTAAGCCAAAGAGCAGTACACAGAAATGTGAACCTGATGGAAAGCAGAAAAACAAAGCAAAACCAACTTTGCTTCTTCCTATAGCAACTTTCCAAACCCTTTGACAGACAAAAATGGGCTGCACTGCTGATGTGAGATGGACTAAATTCTATGCCACTGTGAATGTGGGGCTAATGTTCTACAGAGCACCCCAGGCATAACAGAGGAAGATTCCCTTACAGGTTATGTATTGTCTAATGGTAAAGCATTCTCCAAAATTCAGACCTCAGCTAAGCAAGACTGTCAGGAATTCCACTGGACAGTAAAAAAAACTATAGATCTTCCCACTAATAAACACATTATAGAATTAATCCAAATTTCTGTTGATTTATGAGTGCTGAAGCCTGTCTTTGATACTGTCCTGAATAAACTGTTTATCTGAGGCAAAGTTATGTGCTTGATACTGACTTTTCAACACTCAACTGTTTTAATACAAAGAAATAGTCACCAAATTATTAAAAATGGAAAATAAAATCTCCTTGAACAATGTACACTCTTCATGACATACACATGACTTATTTCTGTATAAATGACAACATTCAAGATGGAAGCAACACTTAACACAAAAACTTTTCACTGCTATAAAACAAATAGCCACATAAAACCCCAATCTACAATTACCTGGTTGGTAGAAATTTGGTGAAAGTTCTCTGGCAACTGCTCTTGCAATATCACATTCCTGGCGAGCAGCCTGAGCAGCCTGATCCGCAGCATCAGCTTTAGCTCTTGCATGTGCGGTTCTGTACAAAGCAGAAAACAGTTTATATGCAGAGGAGTCTTTTATCAGTTGCATCAAGCATGTGAGAGCAAAGGACCTCAGCTATCCTACATTATCCTGTACAGTGCAGTCTTAGGACAAATTGCTGTGAGGAACTGCAAATCAGCAAATTATTTCAGGATCAAATCACTATTCCTCTCAGCTCTTCAGTCCTGTTCATCCTTGGATCATGTTTACTTGCAGGAACACAACTCACAGCCCAAGCTTGCAATTAAAATTTCTTAATAGAAGAATAGAATCTGACATAAACATGGGATAAGGATTTATTTACATGTTACCAGAATGTGTACAGAAGGTCAGACTGGGCCACCACACTGACTCCTGAAGAGGGTTCTGGGATTTCAGGACACATGATGTCCTTCAAAGGGACTGAGGAATGCTACTACCTTTACCACATTTCAAAGTTAATGCTGGGTCAATGCTGGGTTCTGTGTAAAAATTTCTGAAGGGCAAGATTCAAGTATATTGGCCCCAAAAATAGGAAATGTCTTCCAAAATCAGATCATGTTGGAAAGGAATAGCCTGGAAAATGTGTTTAACACTTCAATAGGCATTTGTAGAAACAGGGACTTAACTGTCCTAAATTCTTGTAACTCACTGAATTTCAAATCCAAAACAATCTGAAAAGGCAACTTTTCTGAAGTCAAGACAACAGTATGGAATACTTTGGTAAAGTAATCTTTGCTCTGCTTCCACATTTTTCCTCTTGCTATTTCTCAAAAAGGCCACGAACAGCTTGTACAAAGGCCTTTGATTCCAGACTGCAAACAGATAGTTGTGTTTGCAGTTTTTGTGATGCAGGTTTGCATCACTGCTTGTGGCATCTTCCCTCACCACTTCATTTTCCAAACAGTCATCTGTTTAAACTTTCCTGATGGCAGTGATCTCTCTGTGCCTCTACAGCATTAGCCTAGAGCTATGAAATGGCTTGTCAGAACACAGGGGAAGCTAAACACGGCAAACCAGCAGAGTATTTTGAGACTCTAAAGACATGACTAACATTTCTAAACTAAATACATTAAATTTCATTATCTCATCATTTTTCTCATAACATTCTAGCAGAAAACTGACACAGAATAAAAAAAGAGTTAGTTAACAGGATAATAATAGCACCAAATTTTATCCCATGTGCCTGGTAATAGCAATGAATAGCAATTAAATAAATGAAAATTTCTAAGAACGTCACTGTAAAAAATCAGTTTTATTTTCAAGACATAAAGAAGGGTTCTACGTGTTTTAGACAAAAGAAGAATTAAATGTTAGCATTAACCAGGAGCATTAAGAGATTAACAGTATGGCAGACTTTGCATTTCTAAAAGGATGTTTAATCCCGTAGGGTACTAGTATAAACACAGACATAAAAAACCACATAGACAGTTTCATCTGTGGTGCCTAGAGAAGATTTATTTAAGTTACATCCTCCCTAAAATGTGTGTGGGGATAAATGTTGAATGTTCTTTCAAAGCTTAGCTTGTCATAATTTACTGGATAAATATTAGCTTATGCTGCCTTCTTGCAGGTCCCTCTAGGTCTGTGAGAAATGAGCTAATGAGTTGTAACACCTTCACTTTGTACTCAGGATGGGGGAAAGAAACTGTTAATAAAAACAAATACAACGTCTGATCCCATATGTGTTCTGTGCAGCTCATGAATGGGTGTATGGTATGTGCTGGCTTAGTAACAGCAATCAAACCCGTTCTTTCTCTAGAATCATTATTTTCAATTAGATGAGCTATTCTTAGCCCCTGCATAATTATGTCTATGTAGCATAAACTTAATGAAGCAATCCTAGCACTGGGACATATTTTTGTGAGACAATAATGTAGTCTGCTCATAGATAAACTAGACACTGGTCATCTTTTTGTGGTGAAAGAACAACCAGACTACTCCCATATAAAAATAGTCCAACACTATTGCTACTGCTAAGACAGACATTTTAAAAGCTAATATACTAAATAACCAGCACCAGGAAAACACACTGCCAGGATAATACCTTTACTTATTGATGCCTATGAATTTTCTATATTATTACATACAAGAAGCAAAACAGACTTTCTGTTGAAAAGTACAGTATCAATTAGTTGAGGAATTAAACGGTGTCATGAGTAAGAAGCCAGTGTAACCTTGTCACATGAAGCTGGGCAGGGCAGGTCACAACAGGAAGAAGCCAAGGGAACAGAAGGTAAATGAGCACAGCTTTCCTTGGCTGTCTTATCTCACACCTCTTCTTTCAACTCACACTCCCTGCTATTCTGCCCCCTTTGTACTCTGAGTGAGGAGCTCCAGCAGACCAGAACAGGAGCCAGCACTGCCAAGACATGTCCTAGCAGTGACACCCAGGAGCAGCCTCAGGGCTGAGAGACACGCAGCAAGAGGAACTAACCAGCACTGCAGGGCAAGGCACAAGAACACCTTCATGTTCCTGAGCAGCCCCTGGACAGCCAGACTGAAATGTGAGCACATGCCTGTGCTGAGGCTTTCCTGACGGCCTCCTCACCGCTCCTGAGCAGGGACAAAAGTGACAAGAATGGGAGAAAGTGGCAGAGCTGATCCTTCTGCACAGAACAGCAGCTCTGTGCCCTGCCTGGGAGAGCAGACTCTTCCTATGTGCAATTGTTTGCTATTTATCACCTTGGCATTTGGATGCTCTGCTGATGAACTTCAGCAACATGTATTTTATCATCTCCATTTGCAACTGTATACTTAGTTAATTTTTTAACTTCTTGCACACTTAATTTTAAGTGTCAGACTAAAATAATTTTTCTGTTGCTATTTATTTTCCTGGTTTTTTTTATTCTGACTTTCCCATTTGATCTGCCTGTATGCTTTCCAGATGACTTGCTTACAATTATTGCTGCTTGATACTACATTTTGTCTGTACTCGTTTTATTCTGCCTTGATCTGATCTGCACACTATCAGACTAGTATTATCAGAAACTATGGAGAAATATCTTAGTTTTGAATGACAACGTTTGTAAGGAGAACTATCCAAGTAGAAACAGAATCCATTTATGCTTCACACAGTTTTGGAAAGCTTTCTTTACCTTTCATTTCGGGGGTAAATTTGTCACTTGTAAGGTCTCCAAGTTTTGTTTGCTATCAGCAATTCTCCACAGAAATTTAAGTCAATGATATATCACGTCAAAATGACCCACATCTGAATGACCACCATCAACTTGAGAGCTGTTTTTTTCTCCAGGGAACTCTATGTCCTTTGCTATGGCAAGAGATCTTTATAAGAACTCTTGAAAGCAAAACTCAAAAAAAAAAGTCTCCTTTCCTCTACCCAGCCAAGAAAAAGACTACGGTAGGTTTTTTCCAGGAAGGATTGATCTCATGTTCCTGCAGCAAAATAGAAATTATGCAGGAAAGAAGGCAACAATCCACAGATTGCAAAACAGTACAGAAAGATAAGTAATCTGCTTTGCAATGCTGCATTCAGGTTCTAATCCACAGCAAAGGACCCTTGACAGTTTTTTTATTTTAAATGAACAGGCGTTTCTTTGTAAAAGTTATTTCTCAGCAGCTGTAATACCTAATACACACCAGTGACTTTTGCATTATTATGTGGTTATATGTGTATTTCTCCTGGAAAGTATCAGGACTATCATTAATATTCCACATGATCTGTCAAACACATGCTTGAAAGCTTTCAAATGGATATAAAAATTAAAGTATTTACCAAAATCAATTATTATCAATATTAAGAGAGACAAATCTACCACTTCACTAATGGATGCACAGAGGTGATAAATTCAATGAAGACAGGGGCTTCAAATTAAGTTGTATCTGTGGCAGGAATCAAACCGTAGTTACATTAAAAAGGAATTTGTAGCTATAGCACATGGGGAGTCCTGGTACCACACGGCAGCAAGTGGAGTCCCTGTTGGGTCTGATTTTTAGAGCAGTCTAAGTTTTCTAGACTGTGGGACAACAGACAACTGCTATCACTACTGACAGCTTTCTTTTCTGTGTTTCACTGGGTAGGTAAACAGAAACTTATCATATTAACTCCATTCAAAAATGATAAACAGAGCCAGAGGCTCCTTACAAGCAGCTCCTCTTTCAGCAATACTATAGTCAGATTTCTATTTATGTATGAAAAATAACTTGGGAGGAGGAGTGCTGAGGCTTGAAGAGCTCAAACGATATTATCTCCCTTTCTGCAGCAACAATGCTTCTGTATAATGCCATGTGCCTGGAATGCATTATGTAATGTTTATCTGAATTTAAAACCCATTTAGAACTGTCCATTACTCTCCAGATTATTTTGTATTTCCATGGTACCCTTCAATGCACTTGTAATGCTGCCTCATTCAGAGTCAACTAAAAATGTAAGCAGCATATGTTTACTTTGTTTCATTTTTCAGATTTTATTAGACACAGTGATTCCAGCATCAAGCTTTCCAGGAGCTTGCTTTCTATTTCTTAAAATTATAAAAATAATTATGCTTTCCATTTACCAAATATATGACAGAGAATTATGCTCCTATTCCATTATCCTAAACTAATATTATTTACAATGTTAAATTAACAGATTTCAGTATTGTAAAAACAAAAATATCAGTAATGGTCAAACATACACCATACATACGTTCTCAAGAGATATTTTTTATTGATGACAGCTATCATGTTTATCTGTGAAATACTACATATTGTGTATGTAATGTTACCCATTACTATCCTTCTTGAAATTGGAATTCTTGAAAAATAATTCTACCTTCCTAAATTCTAAAATGCAGTGATTGTTCTAGGAAGCCAAGAGTATTGTGTTGAGGCTTTTTTCCAGGTATAACACTTGGCAACATTTTCACATTTGTTTCTATCTGTCAGAGAAAAACTTTGCAATCTGCCAAACCAAGTTCTGGTACAATTGGTACAGAGATCTGTAGCACTTCCAGGTAAAATGAGCTGGAGAGAAAAGACTTTAAGGGAAGTTCTTTGGTAGACAATTTTTTTCCTTGCCCCCATTTATTTCTATATTCTCCTGATATTATATATCAGTAATGAATGCTCAATCTATATAGAACATCTATGCATTTTTTAACACTGCAAGTGAGAGACTGGCATTTATCAAGTGTGCTAGTCATTCTCCTCAGTTTCTTTCAGTGATAATACTGGATGAAAACTAATATTCTGCTATGGTAGAATTAAAAATTCATACTTGCATGACATTGTAGAGCTACCTATGAACTTTTGGCTTCATAACTCCCAGCAACTCACTGCTGTAATAGCTTAGAAGTGAGGGTAGGTCACTGAAAACCTGCAACAAATGGGGGTCTCTGAGATAAACAAAAAAAGACTGACTAATAGATAATGCAATACAAGAGCTTCACGTCGGTAAGAAACTTAAAGCACGGCTGGACTCCAGACTGAATTAACAAAATGAGGCATATGCCCTCAGCTAAACTTTACTTTATCAATCTCCTTTACGCTTTACTAAATTTTAATCTCAACCACCCACTCCTTCACGAGCTGACTTCACTCAGTAACTGGACTAGCTTGGTACTACCAGTGAAGTCTGATGTAGTAAAGCATGAGCAGGTCTATTGTGCAAACACGGCTGGCACATCAATCTGTATCATTGTGGCTAATGGATTTTGCTTCTGAAAACTCCTCCTTCCTAGCCTAAATTAACTTCCCATATTTTTCAGTCCTTACTCATATTAGAGGAATTAAAAAAATACTAACCTTTATTTAGTAATACCTGAAAAACTGAGGAAATTCCTTACACTTGGCTTACACTTGGCCAACAGCCAACCTGGTTTCAGTACTTGAAAATATAACCTGGGGCTAATGACTGGTAAATCAGATGTCAGTTTTAGGCATAAATAACAGCATAAATAAATTAGGTCTACTTCCACCAAGATTTATTGGCTAACAGTGTATTGTGCAAGACATCATACTTCAACAAAGTATTTTGCCAAACACTTCATACACATGTAAAGATTATGGGTCCTGTATCTTATCTTGTTTGCCTTGATTTAACATACTAGGACTGGTTTTTTTAAGGTTTTTGATTTTGTACCCTATGGCAATGTATTTAAACAATAGCATAAATTACAGGGAATTAATAAAGTACATCAAAATGGATTAAAAGCCAACTGTGATACATTTCAAAGCTTAATGCAGAAGACATCAAAGAAAACAGATAACATGTGCATTTTACCTTAGGAGTTAGCATTTTGTTCCAGAGTTGTTTAGTATTTCACTTTTAGAATGTCTCAATACAAGCTAAAACATACTGTGGTAGAGTTGTGGCAAGTTACACAACTTCTGAATTCTGAAAATCCCCAAGGACAATTTACTGTAACCTAAAGTTACTGTAATCTACACGTTTGGCACAACATGAAGTTCAACCATAGCAACTCCCAACCCCACTGTGTTTAAGTGTACCAAAACAATACACTGGGAAACAAAAATCTAGCCTGTGCTGGAGATGGCCATGGCAAGCAGCCAAAAGGCAGATGACACCCTGCTGGCTAGTCACACACACTGGTGCAAAAGGAAGGGTTAATGTGCACTTGATACATTTAGAGACAAAAATCAAGCAGAAACTAAGGGATTATCTACTTCTGTACTACATAATCCAGCATCCATAAAACCATTAAGGGAGCAATGCCCAGCTCATCCACATCCCAAGAAGGAAAAAATAATGTCAGGACCACAGAATAACAGTGGATATAAAAGGACCATAAGCTTTCTGACTTACACTTCTTGAGCTTTCTATCTACTTGTTACTGAAAAAAAACACTGAGAAGCCACTTATCAAGGTGTACACACAGGTATCTGACAGTGGAATATGGGGAAGACATAATGGGGAAGGGTTTCAGATAAAGACAGAACTGCTCCAACGATTATAAGCTGAACTTGGGCACAGTCAACCTTGAAATCTTAGGGGTGTATTTCAGAGAGAAAACGATGGATATTTCTAAGCCTTTGCAATGATATTAGGCACTGTAATAAATGTGCTCTTTAATCCATTTTCTGAGAAAAGAATTACATAGTCTTTTGTTTACAGGAAGCGAGATTAGTTGATTTTGGGACTGTTTACATTAGGTATTTCATACAGCTGACATAAGAGCTCTGATCATCTCATTGGAGACACCCATCTTACTTCATTAAAATAAGCAAGTTTTTCAGTCTTTTTTGGACCTCTGAACTGTACAAATGTCAGACTCCTGCAGTGGTCAGCATGAACCTGCTGTGCCTACAAATATGGCAAACACCAATCTATGTGCTTGTTGAGGAATCAGCTGCCTGCTTATGCCAAGATTTAGAACATGTTTGTATTCTCCTTTAGACCTCTAGGGTGCATATCAATAAACCCAGAGCAGCTCAGCAACTCAGGAGTGCCAAGGTACTAATTTCTGTAATACTAGTCACATACACACTGCAGTTCAGAAAGATTTTAGGTGAATGAAGGACAGCATCCTCAGAAGAATATATTTCTGAAAAATCTACTTTCAACAATTGACATAAATTAGTTCAATCTCCCTAGTCTGTCTTTCAGGCCCTCACTCTTGCTCACCTCTTTGGAAAAAGACTCTCGCAGATGTCTGAATTTACAGTTTTTTTCAATTGCTTTTAGCATCACTAGAGAGGCTGCTTTACATGGCACTTTCCTTAACTTTAGGTGTCCCATTAGCCTAGCATTGTTTATGTGCATGTCAGATACTCTGCCCCTGTATAAAGGAGCTGGCTCTTCTTGTGATGGGACTCCATTTTAACTACCACTCTGTCAGTAATTTGAATGAATGAGTTTTGCTTTCATATTGATTTACTTGACTACAGCACTGGCACAGAAATCATAGAATCATTAAGGCTGAAAAGGACATTTAAGATCATCAACTCTAACCATTAACCAAGGACTTCCAAGTCTGCCACATCTCTAAACCACAGTAAACCACATCTCTTGAGTGCCACACATCAACAAATGTTTAAAATACCACCAGGGATGGTGACTCAACCACTTCCCTGAGCAGCCTGTTCCAATGGTTGGCAACCTCTAGGTGAAGGAATTTTTCCTAATATCCAATCTAAACCAACCTGTCACAGCCTGAGGTTGTTTCTTCTTGTCTTATTGCTTGTTACACGTGAGAAAAGATTGACACCCACTTCGCTATGTGTTAAAGATGGCACAGTCTTCAATTTCATCAAGAACAGCACCATCACTTCAAGCAGAATGCAAGTTTTCCTGAGGGAAAAATTACACTTTGGACAAAATACACTTTTTTTATACTATGCTCATTGGGGGTTTTCCCCCATTTTTGCCAATGGTGAGCCACTGACAGTATCTGTTCTGTCAGATAAATCTTAATGTGTATTTCTCTACCCAATTTTATACGACAGATTTTATTCTATTCTATTTTATTACCAAGCCTCCTTAGTGAGTAGTATTTTCTTCCAGTTCCCTGACCCCACAATATTAATTCTTGCAGACAGGAAGGGACTTTTTTTTGAAAGGGATAAGGGAATAGCTGCAAACAATTTGTTGTTTTTAATCACTAAAGCAAATTATATTGTTTAGCTGAAGAGAGCTTCTGAATCTAGCTGGAAGCATGAAAAAAGATACACACCTGAGCTTCAGCTGCTCCTGATAACATAGTTAAGTGAAGAAAACCAAAAAGGAGATAAATATGTTCCTCCTCCCTTCATCACAGCATACAAGCTTCATGAAAAGAACAACTTAATGTAAAAATGATTCTGCACAGTGAAGGCAATCCCACTCAAGGAAATAGGAATGCATGGACCACTGTGATCATTTGCTTAGATAATTTGTAAGGGATGTTTAGTGCATTGCACTCCCCCCCCACTTCCCCCCCGATTTTTTTTAAAAAAACTGTTCTTCATCTGGGAAAAATAAAATAAAATGGTAGGTATGATGACTGCTATCATCAGCACCAGTATCTGGACACTCTTAAGTATGAGAAAGCAATAACGTTGTTCCAGGGATACAGCTAGATGAAAAACAAGAAAAGCTTACAAGAAACATTATCTTTTTCAGTGTTCTACTGGTTTTTACCACTTTAAATTACTTTTAAAAAACCCAGAAAATATGACATCAAATGTCATTATTTAGAAATTTCTTTTTGTTAAAACAGTTCTAGTTAGAAAAAATGTGGAAGCTCTATTAATCAGTAAACTTATTCAGAAAAATTATGTCAAATATCATCCATGACAATGTCTGCATTCCTTAATCTCTTCCTTATACAGAGTTGATGAGGTTTTTTTAACATTTTTTTTTATTATTTCAAGGAAAAAGAAGTCCACAGTGTTAGAGATATTTTAGCGAAGAATACCAAAGCTTTTGGAGAGTAATACATGTAATATGAGACCAACATCTGATCTCCCTGAACATCAAAATATATCTAACTTGCAACGCACTTGTTGCATGAATACTACATTCCCAGAAACGAGAGGGAAAATGTGAAAAATTAGTCAAAATTCTGTGGGTTTTACTGGCTACAAAAAGTGCAAGATAAACTCCCCAATCATGAGTACTTCTAGGAGCACACTTCATGCTTTTTCTAAGTGACTTCAGTAGTCTGGACTTACTATATTGCAGTTTTAGTACCTGCCTAATGTCTTGAGGCCTATTTGGTTTTCTCTGTTACAAAAGCTTTAGCACACACATTTAATTACATTTTCTCGAAATTAAGTAATGGTATGAAATTAAAATCTTCACAACAACACAAGAACAGAAAGGATACACCGACCATGGAACAAACACAGAAGAGCTTTGTGCATTGGGCAAAATTGCCTAGAAAATAATACAGAATGAAAATACTGCCTAGAACATGGTGATGAACAAAAAAAAAAATTATGAGATATAAATGTGGCATTTATGCACTTGTAACTCAAAAAAATGTGCTGTAATTAAACTATTTAAATGACAAACATATTGCAAAGAATTCAAATAATCTGTGGCAATGTTACGACTTTTTTTAACAGCCTTTAAAAATCTTTGGGTACTAAACTCTAGTGCAATACTCTCAGCCTTTTAAAGGCATTCACTGTGTTTAAATTTGCTTTTTGTGTCCTTAGCAATCTAAGAGCCAGAACTAAATTGGGCTTATCTTTCTTCGCATGGTTTGTTTCTGTTCCCTGATTAGGTGCCAGATGTCCAGAAAAAAAGTATTGATAGAAAAATGTCTAGCAATAAGTTCTTCCTTTTTGGGTTATTTACGGAGAACTGTTACAGAATTCACAGGAATTTGTGAGTAACAGAAACCACTCACATATTACAATTGAGCAGATTAATTACAAAGGGCCTAAGCTCTCCATGAAAGACAAGTACTCAAGTGTAGGGATGGCTGTAAGTAATTTGCCTTTTCTCCAGGCTGACAGATTAGGCTGTTTGTATTATATACTTAACATCAAGAAACCAAACAGGTTAAACAAGCAGAGGAAAGACTTTGATGATCCTTCCATCTGTAAACATGTAATTCCTCTTAACTAAAGAGCACTGCAGATTGAAAATAACACCAGATTATTTCAGACATAGGGCAGCTGACAGCTATTTCACAGGTTTTGCTATCTCCAGCATGAAGCAAATGCAAAACCCGACTTTATGACAAATGCAGTTAACAGCTTTAAAATAATCTCTCATATACATACCCCCTCCAATAAACATCTATGCATATGTTTACCCTCTGTATTTATCTATAATACTGCCAATACGGCTTTGAATAAATAACCACCATGTCCTATCAGCCACCAGAAAATCCAGGAATGTTGCTTTGTTCTAGTTCATACAGGGCTGATGATCTTGCCTAGATTCCCAGAAGGCTTTTGTGGCACCCAGAGACTGCTGAGAGTTCACAGCAGCTTATTTGTTCCTGCTTAGAGCGGTCCTTGACTGCTTTGTTCAGCTGAAGTCATGCAGATCTGCACAGTAAAGTTGAGGATTTGTTGTTGTATTACATATTTAGCAGTAACCATTCATGAGAGCAATGACTTACTGCAGACTCATGAAAGTCTACTGTTTTAGACCTTCTGAACAGAGCTGGTCATGGTCTATTTGCTCCTTTTTTTTTTCTTTTTTTTTTTTTTTTTCCTTACCACAGGGCCTTGTCTGGAGCCCTGACATTCTGTCCCAGTCTCCTCTAAAACTAAACTACTTTCTTTTCTGAGTCACAAATAGCAGAATTTTGGCGTAAACACTACGGCATGCCATGAAAAGGAAAGCAAATCCCAAAATAATCAGTCCTAATGTCTTCTTGCCCTCTCTTCACACAAACACGGATTTATCAGACTTTCCAAGACTGTCTAAAGGTTGGTGGGTTTTACTGACACAACTGTGACACTGGAACAGCAGGTAAGACAAGAATCTTCTATTAGGCTCCCTATCCTACCACAAAGCTGTTCCTGCTGAAGACCAATCTTGAGATCTGGTGCTCGAGATCAGGATTGGCAAGGAATTCCTGAGCCTCAAAAACGAGTTTCCTACTGAAGTTACCTTCCTGAACTGCAGGTATTTGAGTTTTTAAGAGTATCAGAGAAGGGCCACATGTAGCAGGGTTACCAACACTTGCCAGAAGCATTGGATCTGCTTTATCTGTACTGAATAAAGGTGCTGCATGCACACAGCAGTGTCTTCCAGAAGTGCTGGGCATGGCTAAATACACACCCATCTAAGTCCTGCACTCGTCCTGTCTTCACTAAATAACACTACAGGAGTAAGTGCTGCCACTACAGCAATTCATGTTGCTGACAGCCAGTGGGAACTGCAAGGGTCTGAACACCAGGGACTGACAGGAAAATATTTGCACCTGCTACTTTTCTTGAGGACATTAAAGGAGCCTCACCATGTCAAGGGAATGCATCTTGGCAGGGAAAGGGCTGATAAATCCTGGGAAAGCAATGTCCTGGAATAACCCTGTGGGCTGGATTAATTATCCTAGGATCAGAGAATCACAGAGTGGTTTGCATGGGAAGAGACCTTAAAAATCATCCAGTTCCAACCCTCTGCCATGGCCAGGCTCACCTTCCACCAGACCAGGTTGCTCAAAGCCCCATCCAGCCTGGCCTTGGACAGTTCCAGGGATGGGGCATCCATAACTTCACTGAGCCACCTGTTCCATCATCTGACCACCCTCGCAGTAAAGAATTTCTTTTTAATGCGTAATCTAAATCTACCCTAAAAATACCCTACATAAATCCTCCATTTGAAACCCTCTGTCTTATCACTATACTCACTGATAAAAGAGTTCCTTGTCACCTTTCCTGTAGGCCCCTTTTGGGTGCTGAAAAGCTGCTTTAAGATTCTCCCAGACCCTTATTTTCCCTGGGCTAAAGCACCCAAACAACAACTAATTTTGTCAGGCTGTATACCAAGATGGTCCTTCCTAGAGTCTGCAGTGATCCACCTTCACCTGAATATGTATCTTATGAATCCCATGGGGAAATATGAAGGTCATCAACTGGGAAGGTTTCAGTCATGCCTCAGTTCTTCTGCTGAAGCCTGCATTGCTGGGGGCTTAAAGAAGGCATGGAGGACATACCTGAAGAGCCACTGGAAGGGCAGGGAAAATGAACACATGCTTTCTTGGAGAATTTGATCAGTGAATGATTTGATCAGAACATGATCAGTGCAAGGTAATTCAAAGATTAACCCGTTTTATTTAATTAGCAAAATAATAACAGTAATAAAAATCTCTCTCTCAAATGACAGAATTCCAGCTAGATCTGTTGATGGGTGCATATTTACTGAACATGGAATATGACCTCATATTATGCTCAGCTGACACTACTGAACAAAATGTGAGAGTCTGTTCCATGCAGCAGTCTTGCTGCTCTGGCATGAATGTGCTCCAGCAGCAAGTGGATGCACTTGGAGTATGATTTCTTATTGGAAAGGTGAAATCATTTTATAAAAGTAGAGACTTACTCTGCAATCTTATTAAATAAATAACATTTTCACTCTCTGTGAGATAGATGTGCAGTGGAAGTCCTCCTGAAATGAACTAGACTTTTGCTGCAAACTCCAGTGCTTAGAAGACTTGCTGAACTACAGCAATGGGTTTGTTTGCCAGCAATTGTGAAGAGATCTTCCAGCAGAGGCTGAAATTTGCTTTTGGCAGTTTCTTTTTCTACTTCTTATGCAAGTGAGTCCAGCTACAAAATCTTGCAAATGACTTTTGCTTTAATGATTGTCCTGTCTAGCAGCAAAGCCCTGTTTTGAGTATTCAAATATTGAGAAAATAAGATACAAATGACCTCTTTTTGAAGGGTCAGTACAGGATCTAGATTACTACACGAAAAGTCAATTTTGGCATTCCACAGAATGGCCAGACATACGATGAATGCTTTTAAAAGTTCTTAGGTGTAGGATTTTCATGTACTTTGATCAGTTTAAATATGCAGAAACTCAACCTCTCTGTAAGTTTGTTAGGAAAGCCCTCACTGTAGAGAAAAACAGTATCTTTTATTCATGTCTAATAGATTTGAATAACAATTCAAGTGGCAGTGCTGTTCAACTCCAGAATATCTGGACAGAAAACATACAGGTCACACTGTATCATGTATGACTGCACTGTATTTCTCTCTTATCACCTAGCTGACTGGGCAAAATCAGAAGTGAGTTCCTTATTTTAAGCACATCACATTTTTTATAGAGAGTGAGAGCATCATGGAGAAGTTCCAGATGCAGCATCCTTTATTGATAATTTCAGATATATCCTGTACTATCTCTGAAAAAATGCTGGAAACAATGCATTAATCTCACACTTTAAACATGGTATGATAATATAAAGTATTACCAGCCTACAAGTGAGACAGCATGGGGAGAACTTTGGATTTTTTTTTTTTTTAAAGAAATTGCCTTTCTTACCTACCTTGAGAAAATACAAAGATTCCACTGCCAAGAAAGCAGGACCCTCATCTATAGATTCTATATTAAACAAGAGGATCAAATTTGTTTGAAAAAGCCTTCATAAAAAAAAAAAAGCCTTTGGAGAAGGAAAAGAAATAAAACTGTCCCTGGCATGGGCAATTGAAACTGAATAGACTAGTCAGGAAAAACAGCATTTA
>VYXF01008659.1:298560-330908 GCA_013397295.1 Polioptila caerulea
TTTAAAAATGTAATTTATATGTGCTTTCCTACCCTTCTTTGAAGTTATTTGTCATTTGATATAGAAAGAATGCATATAAATGAAATACACTGTTTTTCCTGTGTCTGCTCCACCACTCCTCTCCACACACACAAGAATCCCTCAACACTTCTAACTTGTATCACCTTGAAGTTCACCTCAGTCATGTTCAGTATTGTCCACAGTGCTCTGACATGTTAGGATGAAAACAGCACAGCAAGCAATGAACTGCTCAGCAGCCACTGAAGCAAACTGAGTCTTCATGAGCTGTGCTGGGTACTCAGCCTTTGAGGCAGGCACTAATTCATTATTTTAACTGGGTACTTTTACCCCATCTCTGCAGCATGCACACTTTATCCACAAAGTGCCTTGGTAAAACAGATACTGAAACTGCTCTCATTTTACACTGCACAGGGATCAGAAGCAAACCATTATGAAGCTCAACAATGCTGTGTTTAGCTATGAGGAGTAAAAATCCTAATGCTTAGAAATAATACTTATATCCTCTTAGAGTGAATGGAGGAGAACCTGATGTACAGATTAGGTACTGGGCAGCACTTTAAACACTAGGAAAATTCAACTTGCCTAAAGGAAATTCTCAAAGACATTTTCAAAATACATTCCCACATCTGTACTTATGCAGCTCTGTGATAATGAGCTTCAGGCCATAAAAATTTTCAAAAATTTAAGCTATAAATTCACGCATTTAAATGCAGATGAGTGGCTTATGACCATAAGTATTCAGAAAACACTGCCAAAGGCAGAGTTTGTAGTCCCGCAAATCCTTTGTGTCTCTGCTGATAATTAGGACACCAACTCAGTAAGTGTGAAACATGAATTGTGGGTGCCTGCTTCCAGTTTGAATCTGTACTACCTACGTACCAGAGGGTATGTGCAGAACAGTTTTTTTGACAGAAAAAACTTTACCTAGAAATGATCCAAAAGTGGAAAAACAAGTCTTTAAACTTTACCTACAACGCACAGGATGTAAAAGTCTAAATTCAGTTACAGGAGAATGAAAACCTGTGCAGAGCCGGTTACTACTCTGAAGACAGCTCAGAGGAGACAGGAACGATGCAGCCAAGAAACAGCAAAACTGGTGAAGGATTTCTTAAGGCACTCTCCCTACAACGAGGTGCCAGACTAGTCCTGATGATCAAAGTGCTTTAAGAGAAAGCAGAAAAAAAAAGCGAGCTAGCAGTACTATGTCAGAAACATAAAGGAGATATTAATGTACAAAGGGTTTAATCATTTTCAAAAGCTAAAGAAAACACTACAAAAAACACAACATAAAAGAGCCAACATAAAGCACTCATGAGTGTCAGTAGCATGGCTGCATAAAAGCAGCCCCAGGGAAAAGGGATCATCGGTGCTCATGCTGCCACGCTCATTTCGACAAAAATTGCATGCAAATAAGCCATTATCTGCCACAGCCCTCAAATATCCTGAACTGTAGATATAGATATGGCTGCAGCATAGTAACTGAGATCTTCTAGAATGAACACAGCCACATTCCTTATGCCTGAAGCCCGTTCTTGGTTTTGGGCAGATCAGCATAGGCACAGTTGAGGCATGGCATGGCACTTGGCCTAAGGACACAGCAGGGCCTCCTCTATGTGTGCAGATGCAAGCTCCTTCCTGCTTGGCAGCAACCTGCTGCCCACCACTTGATACTCAGGAAATCAGAGAATGGAAAAGCGGAGAAAAATGCTTTCCCTGCTCTCCTATTGCTGCTAAATAACTGTGTCTGCCATGGAGTAATGGTGTCTAAATGCCCCACCATGGCAGGGCAGGGAACATGTCATCAAGGCACCTGGCAGTAGTGGCTCCTCACTCCACCCCACTGCTAGATAGAGAGAGATAGTCACTGCAAAATGTACATATCATCTAGTCTGATATTTCCCATCTGCATTATTTCCACCCAGTAAATCCCTACCCACTCTCAGCTGTGTTGGAGAACCCTTGGAAGTCAGGAGTGGGCTGCTATCAGCAAGACAATCCCTTCAGCCTACTCCTAAGCCCTCTTGGTCAAGGACACAGAGGAGGTAGCTGCAGACAGGCTGAATGGTCACCCCTACTCCCAAGTATATTCTTAACAACTTCTAGCTTTTGCATCGCCAAGCCTTCGGCACATGATCTTACAGCGACAAAGGTAAAAACTTGGAAGTGAAATACAACACTGAAAGAGAAATTCCTTTGGCAGATCTTCTTTCCCTCACCCCTTCTCACCCTGCATTTTCAAGAAAGGACAAGATGCAAAAGAGGAGAAAGATTTAGAGGAACAGGTGCACATTGCAGGACCCATCTAACCAGGGTCTACAAATAAACTAACAGAAATAGTGACAGAAACATAGAACGACAATGCAATGAATCCTTAAAAATTGAAAAAATCAGGAGAACACAAACAAGCATCTCCTCAGTTACCCTGGTTATCAAAAACCTCTACAACTGAGACAGCTTGAAAAATAGCCAGCCACCACACATCAAGACTGGAAGGGACTACAAAAGTCAGGGAAGGCAGCAAGACTGCATAAAGGAAAGGTCATTCTCAAACATGCTGTATTATGGAAAAAGCACTGGTAAACCACGGCAAAGAAATAATTACAAATAAACTGTTGCATTTATGTGAAAGGCCAGGGCAGAGAAGCAAAAAGTCCTTCAGTAATTTGTTACATGATAGCCAAAACCCAGCAGCAACTAACACAACCACAAATCACTAGGTCTGTTCAGCCTGGAGGAGACTGAGGGGAGACCTCATTGCAGTGTACAAGTTCCTTGTGAGGGGAAGAGGAGGGGCAAACCCTGATCTCTCCTCTGTGGTGACAGTGACAGGACCCAAGGGAATGGCCTGCAGTTGTGTAAGGGGAGGTTTAGGTTGGATACTAGAAAAAGGTGCTTCCCCCAGAGGGTGGCTGGGCACTAGAACAGGCTCCCCAGGGAAGTGGTCAAGCACTAAACTTGACAAGAGTTCAAGAAGTGTTTGGACAATGCTGTCAGGACTCTTGGGGCTGTCTTGTGCAGGGCCAGGAGTTAGATTCAATGATCTTTCTGGGTCCCTTCCAACCCAGTGTGATCTGTGTTTCTGTGAAGCCTAACTATGAGATGGTGCTGTGACTGTTTAAGTGCTAAGAAAAGTTCCCAGAGACACAGGGAAAGTGTTAGACACAAGGAGCAGATTATGAATATCAGTATGTGTAATTATGGTTTATTTGCTGGGAGTGGAAGCAAAGAGCTAATGTGTGGTGTTAGGATACAATGAAGCAACTAAGGTGGTATTTGTGAGAGGGGCAGGAAGCAACTGAGCTTCCTAGTAACCCAGGATGTGTCAAGTGCAGTTGCTGACATTGCACAGCCTCTGAAAGGTCTGTTAATAAATATTTGCTTAGCATATTGTAACTTGAGCATAGGAGAGAAAAAGTACCCCTTCATATTAGCACACTACAGACAACCCTTACAAACCTCACATACTTTTCATAGAGAAGGAGAAGATTGCTTTCTCTCAGGAGGAATAGGTTCTTCACAGAGATTACCTCTCCCACATACATTTCAAAGAACTACTCAAGTTTCTAATAATGTTCCTTTCAAGTCCCTACAGAAAATACTGGAATGTTCACCCCTCAGTATAAACTATACCAAGCAAGACAAATAATTATAGAAGTTTGATGTTTTTATCACAAAAGCAATGAGGTTTCTTCTCGTAATTTCAGCTTTAGCAGAAAAAGACAAAATATTTCACATCAAGGCAGGTTGCAGGAGAAGATAATAACAAGTCACTATACATTTGTAGTAATTTTGTGTTTAGAAAAGTACACATTTACACAGAGAAAATAGACCTCAGCTTGTTACATAGATTATACACTCAGGAGCTGTCCCTCTCTTTTACTATAGCTTTCAATACATGCAGCAGGACATGTCAGGTCAGGGTCTAGTTAGACAAAGTTGCACTGGGGCACCTATGAAAAATCCTTTGGTGTCCCAAACCAGAATTGTGCTTACAACCCGAAAAACTGCACTCATGAAAAGCTTAGAAGTTTATTAGAGACAATAATGGTCCACACAAAGACCATCAGTGGGATGGAGCACCTTTCCTACTAAGACTGGCTGAGAGAGCTGTGGCTGTTCAACCTGGAGAAGAGGTTTCTAGGAAACCTCACCGTGGCCTCCCAGTACCTTTAAGGAGGCTTATAAGAAGGAGGAAGAGGGACTTTATATGCTGGCAGACAGTGACAGGACAAGGGGGAATGGCTTTAAACTGAAAGACAGCAGATTTAGATTGGGTATTGAGAAAAAAATTCTCTCTTCTGAGGGTGGTGAAGCCCTGGAACAAGCTGCTCAGGGAAGCTGTGGATGCCCCTTCCCTGAAAGTGTTCAAGGCCAGACTGAAGGGAGCTCTGAGCAACCTGGTCTAGTGGAAGGTCTCCCTGCCTATGGCAGGTGGGTTGGAACTACATGATCTTTAAGTTCCATTCCAACCCAAACCATTCTATGATTCTTATATTGTCCATGAGCAGCTGGAAAATGTATTGAAAGATATTTATTTCCTATAAAACTTCTTTATTTGTTCTATCCAAACCCATAAAGGAATGTGAACTAATGTTTCAAAAGTATAAATAAATCTTTGAAAATAGATTTCAGAATTAAAGCCTTCAAAACAGTAATTTTAAGAAGATGAAGTCACATCTGTATATCACAGACTCTCTGCTTCTGGAGTTGCAGGATGAGCAGTAAACATTGTAATATAATAAAGGAAATTCTGAATGGATTATCTATTACACATATGGGGCTTCACTTTGTTAATGTATAATGTGATTCAAAAGATAAATCATAGTTAATGTACAATAAAGTTAGAATATCCTAAGAAAAGCTGAAATTTATAGCTCACTGGAAGTTACACATTTATACAGTAACCATATAAAAGTACAGAATAAACTTTAATGAGATGTTGAAAATATAGTCTCATCATAGCCAAGTTAAGTGTTTCATCTCAGCAGAAAACATGTCTTTCCTCAGTTAAAAATGGTAATTTTACGGGCATCACTCTCTGCCGCTAACTTTCAAATTCTGAACTTCCCAGCAGAAGGCCTGAAAGTTGGTTTGTTTTTGTTTTTGGTTTTTTTTTTACATTAAATAATTCATGGATATTGATTAACACATGCATTTGGCTTTTTAGTCAAAATATTTAAAATTAAACCTGAAGTAATTATTACAAAGAAAATATGATAGTGTGGGTGAGGTCTGGTTGATGATCTCTGATGACTAAAGTCCCTTCTCAGGGGCACTTATTTTTTTAGTTACTGTTCAGCATAAAACTAGAGAGAATACATTTATAAAATATTCTAAATTAAAGCTCTTTATAAGTTCTTGATGTATGCCAAGAACACCTACCACGAAATGCACTGGAAGCTGACACAGGCTAAAAATTTGTAACCAGCCCATAGCTCAAGCTGATGCATTTCTTAACTTCAGTGTAGACATTAACCAAACTTCTACAAAGGCTGGTCATGTTGTCTCATTAAGGAATTTAAAAGACTGCTATCAAATGAATTATTCCTTAAAAGTTCATTATTTACCAACATTTAGTTTCCATGATAATGTATAATTAATTATACACAATAAAATAGTATAGCTTGCCAAACACTTACTGTTATACAGAAGCATATTCATGTGCTACAAGGCCTGCTTCAAGTTTTTCTAAACTGATACATTCTTCATTAAATTTGTGTACTATGAAAACATAATAAAATATTTATAAAAAGTAGAGCATGTTTAAAAGAACCAGAAAACATGAAATTGTAATAATTAATAATTGCATAATTAGTATGATTACGACAATTAAAGTACTTAAAAAATATATTTTCAGAAATTAAAAAAGATAAAAGTAATTAATAAAATTCTTCAAAACAAAGTAGTCCTGAATGACTAAAGAATTTTAATAGCTTTATTATGCTTGTCTGCATAGTCACGGCACTTAAATTGTGGGCTATACAGCTTCTCTATTTCTCTGGACACATTGTATTTCTTTCCACGCAGATCACAAAGGTGTATGATAGACACACTCCAGAAA
Organism: Polioptila caerulea; assembly: GCA_013397295.1. Classification (NCBI taxonomy): domain Eukaryota; kingdom Metazoa; phylum Chordata; class Aves; order Passeriformes; family Certhiidae; genus Polioptila; species Polioptila caerulea. The sequence goes on from VYXF01008659.1 coordinate 304,643, forward strand.
ACTGATGGAGTATTTCTGGCACAGCAGGAAAGTATCAAAAAGGCAGCCTGAGAGTGTCCTTACTTGCACTGTAGAAGTGCTCTTATTTTGCAGGGGAGCTGTTACACACATGGCAAACAGTCCATTACACTGTGCACCTCCTGTGAACCCTCCCAATGTGCTCTAATGGCAAACATCCCAATGAACTGCTTATTCTCTCAGGACCATTATCAGAGGTGGACTCAGAGCACAGAATGACATCTCTGTTACTTATATGGCTAACAGCAATGCTACTGATGTGTGAACTCACATTAGGGCATTTAAGCCAGCTTACTGAACTAAAGAAGATGGATCTGAGCTAAAATTGCAGGGTTTGGTTTTTTAAAACGTTGCATTGGGTAAGAAGAAAAGACATTTTGAAAGCAACCAACTTTGAAAGAGAGCTTGCTGTGCCAATAGGATTCACAAGCACAGCTTCTGATTAGGAAATGGCATATTGTATTTTTGTGACACTAAGTGGTGTGAAAAAAATAATACTTCAAGTACATATCCTGATAGGGAGTACAAGAGGTAAGCACGCTCCCCATAGCAGAGTTGCAAGTCCCTCTTTGTCCTGACTGGAAAGTAAATTTTGGAGGAAAGAAACCTCATTCTTATTTCCAAGCTCAGGGAAGAGATAGCAGGAAGAACAAACCAAAACAAAAAGCCTCACTGTCTTTCTTTTCAGATTTATTGATTATTGCTTTCCCAGGACTGTTACCAGAAAACTCTTCCCTAAACTGTTATGGGAATTTTAGTCTTTCTCTGATCCTTCTGCATACAGTATGTTGAACACTTAAACAGAATGTGAGGTTTGTGCAAAACAAACCTGGAACCTTCAGAATGTTCTCAGAATGATGCCAAGCACTCTCCATTCCCCAGCAAGCTTCCTGTACAGAGGAGGACAAGGTGGGGGGAGGGTGAATACTGATGATGCTGTTGTGAAAACGGGAAAGCAGTAATGGAGGAATATGGAAGAACAAATAAGCTAGATATTGAGTTGCCAAAGCAGAGTACCGCGTGACAGAAAGTACATACAAATACATGGTAAGAAGGTATAAGTACACTGGATCTGATTTTATATGGAGAAGTTTATAAATCCTCATTTGCATTTACATTAAAATCAGTATAACTATACTTTATCAAGACTACTTTTAGCTCAATGTGCAAAAAGCAATTTGGGGTACATATTTGATAGGTAGGTTTAAAAGGATGAATGTGAAAAGATTCAAATCAGTGCCACAAATAAAGATGATAGTCCATCCATCCATCCCTCCTTCCCTTTCTGCCCTTTTGCTTGACTTGATAGCACAGAATGACTGCCAGAAGGAACACAAAATTAAAAGTGTGCTATAGAGAAATGAAGGGGGTCTTTCACTCTTGTCTTAAATTCATGCTTGATAAAAAGGTATTGATCACCTTTTTAACAGAAACTTTAGTCAGAAATTCAATAGCCTTGGCCTTGCAGTTTAATGACTTGACTTTGCAAGGAAAGGAGGAAGTCTCAAATCCCTGTCTTCACAGTAAGGAATAAGAATTTAATGTCTGATATTTTTCAGAAGTCCCTTAGAAAAAGGCCACATATGCAAACACATTTATATCCACTCCCAGTATCAAAACACATTTGCAGGTCACCAGTTTGACAATTTTGGGACATTCTGTAGCAGGCCAGGTGCTAACAAATCTTAAAATGTATTCATTGGCCTAGTAACTTTATGAATAAAATTGTCAGATCCCAGACTCCTGCACAACTCAGGGACAAAGTCTGAGAACCAAGCTCAGCGCAACAGAAAAAATGATACTGAAACAGTGTTAAGGGTATTTTACTCTGGAAATTTTTTAAAAGCACCTATGAACATTCAAGGTGCAATACTATTCCCAGAGAGATCACTGGGAGCTTACACACTCATCTGAGCCATATCAGACCCTCAGACTGAAGAAGGCACCATCAGTCAGGACTTGTTTTCATGAAGTTATGGATACTTCATACAAGCATCGCTTAGCACACAGCAGTATCATAAGAGCATAAAAATGCATCAAGTTTCCTATTTTTTATTTATATTATCAAAAAACATTCATAATACTCTTCACTATTTGGTAGGAGAAGAAGCAGAAGGCACAGTGTACTTCTCTAAGGTTTGACAGCTGACAACTTCACATACATTTTAAAATGTAAATTAAAAAAAATATTTGGCTTCCTAAGGGTTCCAGGTCACTTGTATTACTTTGAGCATACACTAAATAAAAAGAAAAGGTGGAGGGCTGTTTTGAGTGCTATCAGCAACCAAGCAGAAGATAAACATACATCTGTGTGCCATGTAGAGAGAGGATGATAGCACAGAAAAGATGGGCTACTGTATCAGCTGTTAGTGGACTATATTCCTGTCAAACACTGATAAGCTCTACTCATGCATTGCCTTATTTAGTTAGACTTCTCTGCTGACACACCAATGCACAGTAACAAGTGCATATGATGGTTCCAGTACAGACTTCAGCTCCTTCTTTTACTCAGAGCATAACAAATATTAAATGGCTTAGTGTAATTTTTTAAGGCATACTGGAAATGTCTTATTTTCTCATCTAAGAATACACTGCCAGTAACAAAACTGCATTCTTAATAGTACTTAATGTGGAACATGATGTAGACTGAAATAGAATGGTCAGAAAAAATTGCAGACTTTTTCATAATGCAGACAGTTACTCTGTATTTTGAAGACTAAGAAATTTACTGGAACATATGCGATGTTCCATGAGCCTGTCACTTGGGAGTTACTATTTTAAGAATAAACATAGGCCAGCATAGGTTTAGGGCTCGAGAAGTAATTCAACCTGAAGAGAAAAATTTTTATGAATTTTGTATTTTCCTATATACCTGTATACTATTACTGTGATAGGATAACTCTTTTCCCAAGTAACTCTAGCTACATTTATTCTAAATGACATGACACATATGATGGGGAGAACATTTTTATTAATATTAAAAGCCAACATCTGTTACTTTCAGAACCATTTCAGTGGCCTCACATTCGTAGAACTAGTAGATTAGTCCTGTTTCACTGAAACTATTTAATAATAGGCTGCTGTACTACAGTGTCATTTCAGGAAATCATCAGTGCTTTAATTAATAGTACTACTGTCCATTAACTCATCTATTACAAATATATTTACAGCAGAACTGCAACTATAGAGGTAAATTAGAAGAGCACATGCTGTTAAAGTGCGCATCCCTTAAGTTTTGTCATCATGTTTCACCTACTTGCTAAGTTGTAAAATCAAGTAATCTGTGATGGGTCTTTTAAGTCATTAGCGTGAATTAACAAGATTCTGCTGTATATTATTTCATTGCTACTGCCAAAAGGTCAGCTCTTGAATACAGGAGATCCATTCAATGTCATGTATTTAACTTCCTTTGGAACACTGAAAACATATTCTGACACTATATTCTATTAAAACTAGCTAAAGCACTCAGTTAATATCCCACTTTTTTTTAAGAGAAGGCAATATGGCTTTCAATGCTGCAGATGAACACCAGTCTTCATCAGATTTTATCCTTAGAGCAGGTCATTTAGACTAGGCTGCACTTTTCCTGGTACACACAGAGAGTTGGTGCAGAAGCCTGACATACAAACAAAACCTGTGCTTATACACTCAACACATCACTCTGGCTCTCCTTCATACAAACCTAAAGGAGAACTTGTTCCCAGGTCAGGTATTTCTAACATGGCACCCCAGTGCAACTCTTGCTGAAAGGTCACACTAAAGCTGATGTCATGCTTGGAAAGCAAACCCACATAACCAGGTTCTGCCGTGCATCAAATCCATTGGATGAACACCCTGCCTGTGGCCTGTGAGCATATGCAGCTCACTAGGCCAATTCTCCAAACCCAGGGCTGGCTTTTGACTGAACAAATACCTGGGGAAGAGCAGCACAGGTGGATTGCCAACTAATCTACTCTGGAAGCAGCAGCAGCCCACTCTGGATCATCATCCTTCCCAGAGCTGCTGCCTCTACCACAAGGCTGTCTGGCTGCCTCGACCAGAATTTCACAGCACATTCCACACCTGCTTCTAAAGATTCTTGGGGGAAAAGCACAGCCAGGAGCCAGCTGTCTGAATGGCTTCAACACCCTCCTCTCTCCTTGGAAGCCTCTCATGTCCTGCACATGCAAAAAGCCACCCAGCTTTCCCAGCCACTAGGTAAAGGGCACATGCATCTAGCCAGGGAAGTTTGGCAGCACTACCTAGATGACCTTCCAGAAAACGGGCTGAACAAGTAAAGCTGAGGGAAAAAAAAAAGATTAAAACTCTGTTAAAACTCACTCATGCAAGATGCTTTTACCTGGTTAGCTAGTACACTAAGGATCTTTGCAACACAGAAGAAGCTGTACTGCACAAAGAATAAAGAAGCAGTAACTTCTATAATCAGCTATTTCCACTGCAAACCATGCAATCTGTTAGCAGTATTTCTTACATGTATGTAAATGCAGAAATCAGATTCACTGGTAGAGCAATAAAGCACAAAGCTATATTCCCAGTTACTTTTCAGAGGAAACCCTCATCTGCTTTCTAGAAATATGGATTTCCTCAGCAAGTAAGCAGACCCATAGCTGACTCACTATTATTTCTATTTATTCTTTCTAGAATAAATTCTGTCATCCTTATTCATATTGAGCTGTACCATACTCAGATCTCAGGTTTTGAGGACAGTATGCAGAACAGCATAACATTCAGCATAAGTAACAGCAGACAGAATGTGTGTGACATATGGATTCATTGCAGAAGCTTCATTATTTGCAAAGGGAAAAGACTGAACCTCAGAAGGCACCATTAGTTCCCCTGGAATTCATAAAAGAATTGAATTTTAGTTTTACTGGAAATTAGGAGAAGTGGACAGCATACTGGGAACCTAACGTTTCCTTCAGGGGTAACTGAACTGTCTCTGTATTTGATTATCCCTTCTTGATCCAGCTGGGAACTTCCAGTATCTTGACTTTGGCCTTTCAGCTGCCTGTGACTCCCACAAAACATGCAGCTCACAAAGAGCAGTGTTCCATCAGAGATATCCTGCTATCACTGGAACCAGTGGGAGTTCTGCTGTTGATGTCAGCATGGCCAACATTTCATATTTCACCAGCAGCCTATGTAAAGGATAAAGTAAAAGCCACGATCAGCCCACTCTTTTATCTTCCAAAGCAACAGGAGTAAGTAAAGTCCAAAGCAAATGGACTATATGCCATTTGTCTGTTCTTTGATTAGAAATGCATGTTTGCTCTGCTCCTAAAAACAATTTCATCACAGGAAGTATTTTAGTAGTAAGGTGAATGTTTTCAAGTCTTAACTAATTTTCTCCCTCTATCTACTGAGCAGCAAGCCACATGCTCCTTTCCAGCTTCTCTTCATTTCACAATTTGCCAAGTAACAGCTGTGAGAAGTTGCTGATCAGAGCATGAAACATCACCTCGTTCCTTCAGAATGACAGATGAAATAAAAAACAAACACCTTACACAACTACTATAGTCTCACTAGAAATTTTCATAACTACCTTCTAGGCTTAATAAAGTACCCTTTAAAGTATCCTTCAGAGTCATGAAAGGGTAAGCAATTTCAAATAATAATATGAACGTATTTCCATATTTTTGTATTAAAATCTCACAATATTATCACCCTTCTGGTTGTCTATTTAAGATCAATTTAATAAGAAAATAATTTTCGCATATTAATGTTACAAATACACTCCTATGTATGGAAGAATCCCCCCCATTTAAAACCCTCCTGCTTTCACTCAGAAATCCCATAATCTGAATCATGCAAATCTTTTACTTGTTCCTGCTATTGAAGAACATAGGGCTTTCACTCTAATATGCTCACTCTTGAAGTCCCTGCTTTATTCACTAGATTCAACAACATGCTTTTATATAAGTTTGGGTGTTTTTGTTTCAAAATCTGTGCCCACTTTTCTTTGGCATAAATATTAAGCCTTATTTCAGCAGCAGAAAGACAGAAGAGACCAAAACAATGCCTCCATACCATTCTGTCTAGTGGCTAGAAGCAATTGCATACATCACAACATCCATGGGCTGTGGCTAATTATTTCCTTTTGAGAAGAAACTAGAGACTTAAAGACTAGAAATCCAAAATTTCTTTCCTGGTAAGTTGTGGGAAAAAGTGGGAGAAAAAAATGCCCAACAAACTTGTTTATTCTAACTAGCACAATGCTTAAAAAGATGGTATTACTGAAGTAAAACAGAACAACAGTGTTCAAAAAAAGCCTCCACAGGAAATATTTTTTTCACTGCTCCTGTTATTATTAGTGAATACATTTTGCTAATAATTGCATGATCACAAGTAGACTAAGTTCCACCATTTCACATGTCTGATGAAAAGGCCCTAGAGTCTATGCAACTTAAAAGATGAGATGGAACATGTGGAGACAAATATTCCAGACAGAATAGAGTAAAAACAAATAGAAGAGCAGTATTAAGTTGTCCCATCAGAAACAACTGGTACCATCTTAAGGTCTCTACTCATACTCTCCAAGAAAAATTACTGCAGGTATGAAGTCATTCAGAGAAGGATCTGAAAAAGCCATACATTTCTCCCAGTCACTCGTAAAGAACATCACGGGAGAGAGCACAAAAAAACAGGTCATGAAAAATTTGAACCCGCTGTGTACATACTCTTCCAGAAGCAGTACATGACCAGTACCAGCTTTAAGATGATGCTGTACACTGTAATAACTGCAGCTTTTGGCACTGAACAAAGGCCCAGTAATGTGCCTCTGTCTACAGGCATTGTCTCTGAGCAACACTGAACAAGTTAATCGGATATATCAGAGTATTTCAACAAAAGGTGCCCAATTACCTTTCAGGATGTTCTCATGCCCTTTAGCCAGCTGATTTTATGTGGAGTCTTTTCCCTTAGATGCGAAGTGATTGCTCTGATGGCATCATTTCCTTTTTGCATGCATTCAAGTATTTTTCTTTTCAATTAAAGCTACACAATAGAAAAACAAACAGCAGGAAAGGATGTAACTGCAGACTAAGGTGACACTTGGTTGACCTTAGGATACAAGTGGACTTGTCTTGTCACATTCACAAGGAACAAAACCTTTCAGCCCTTTTGCAGGGAACCCAACCATAGCCAATAGCTCCACTGCAACACGTGATCTTTAGGACAGAAATAAAACACTGCCATCAAACAAAGTTCTCTCATCACAGACATTTATGATGAGCATTTCAGTCAGTTATCTACATGTTTAAATTGAAACATGTAGATAACTTCATTTACTGCTGCAAACTGAGTTACAGCATCAACTTGCTACTAGTCCTACTTGTACAAATACTGCAATAGCAAACTAAAAGATAAATCACTTTAGACCTTCACAGCAGATTTTGAGAAGAATACTGTGAATATAAAAATAATTCATGCAAGAGAAGTTTAGTAATTTCAGTCTTGTTCTCTCCTTACAGGGGTCTCTGGGATAGATTAGCTCTGGAAAACCCTTTATTACACATGATAGAGCAAGTACAGAAAAAGGTGACATTTAGTTTTAAAGCAGGTTATGGTGATCAAATAATCTCTTGCATACATGAAAAACTTTCTAGAAAAACTACTTGTTCTATTTCAGAGTACCATGGCCCTCAGCAGGGCATCTAATCTAAATTACTATTCATTTAAAAATACCCCTCTGCCAAAACAAGCAACAGACCCAAAGAAAGTATCAGACATACCATCCCACAGTGATCCAAAAACAGAAGAAATATATGGCATAAAAGTAGCATCATTGTCAAATTTTGAAGTGAGCAGAGTTATCAAAAGCTTTCAGTAAACCCTACTTTTATCCTTTTGAATAAAGAATGATGTCTAAAAAAAAAAAAGATATATTTGATATTCTGAAAGAAGCTCTGATGTTGATCAAAAACTTTTTTCACTCGATGGAGATTGTAAAATGTAGATTTCTAAACTGTACCACAGCATGAGACCAGCAGACAACAGAAATCGGATGGTTATATAATTTAGTGGTTAAGCAAAGATATTTTTAGTGCTTTGCTAATCCATCTAATGCATTTCTTTCCAAGAGAAGAAAATGCATTACACTGATAGCAATAACAGGGTCAAAACATGAGGATATTGACAAGGAATTTACATCTTCTAGAAAATAAAAAATTATCTCAAATTATTTTTAATATCATCCATTCCTAAGGAAGGTTTATCAGGGATTGGGAATGGGTGACACTTATACATAAGTAATTGAAGAGGAGAACGAAAACAAAGAAGAAAAACTTTCACAGAAACACTTCAAATAGGAATCTCATAAAGCAAAACAAGCTGGTGACACCTCAAGAGAATCAAACAAACAGAAAATTAAGTGTGTAGGCAAGTTCTGAGTAGTTTGTGCACGTAGTTTATGCTATCTGGCAAGCCTGAAGCAACTTCTACTTTTCCTGAAAGAGTATTTTTTCAAAAATGGCAGTAAAGAAACAATTTCCCCTAACATTCTATTTCATATTGATCTTGAGAGGAACAAAGCATGTTTAAACTGAAAGTATGGGAATAGGACCACCAAAGGACAACAAAAGTGTTTTTATACAGTCAATATTCTTGAAAATAGGTGAGTTAAACCACTCCTTATTGTAATCTGAAGCAAACTACAGCAGACTCAATGTTAAAGGGTCTCAATCTACATTAAAGTTTCATTTATTAATAGATGGAAGTGTCCAAGCTGTGTATAAAATGTTTCCTCAGCTGACTTGCATCTCAGCAGGCTCAATTTCTGTCTCCCTTGAAACTTCTACTTGCAAAATGAGACAATCCAGTGTCAAAGAACAGAGAAAAAGATTCACAGGTGTGAATTAGTTTTACTAACGAAAAGACAATAAATGCTTTCAGTCAGATAGATGGGAAATGGTTTTAACAGTGGGCATATAAAAACAGACAATCCAAGAGGAAAGCACCACCCTAACTCTGCAAAGTGAATTTCTATGCAAAACAAGAACAATTTTCTCGAATAGATTAAGCAGTGCTAGGTTATACATTTGCCCAAAACCACACTTCCATGTAGCAGCAAATTCCAGGGAAATTAGTAATCTTTTTCAAAGAAAAGTATCTTTTAAAGTATCAAATTAGATACACTAAAAGCAGAACAGTGTTTCTTAGATTTTCAGGGACCTTGAACAAGCAGGCGAGGTTTCTGAGGATATTTAAGCTGAGTTTTCTCAGACTGACCTAGGAAGACACAGTCAGTATGTTCTCTGAACCATTAACCAAAAATGCTTTCTTTTTTCAAAGAGCTGATTAAACACGTTGTGAAATAGCAAATAAATGGGAGAACTTTTGTTATGAGGAAATGAGCTCACACATTTCACAGACCCAAGTCTTGTGCAAACCCTACTCAAATACCAGGGCACAATTCAACATTTCTGAGGATTTTTAATAATGGTCCAAAATTTAATAGTATTCTATACTAAAAGGATTCCAGGCTGGCTTTATCCTTGCTGGAAACAGCAAAAATCTAAGTGTGCAAAGAAGTGAGTGAGACCTCAATTATGAGCAAGTAATATAATGACAACTTTTGCAGGTGGTCTAAATTTTAAGCATACAAAATACACACTAATTTTTATCTGTCCCATTTCTGTCTTAATTTCTGTAACAGTTATAAACTCTGCATTAGGAAATAAAACTGCACTCTTCACCAATATGGCCTATACTATCATACAGTGGTTGGGATTGTTACAAATCTTTATCATTTTTTCTCATATTTCATTACCCACTGAGAATATAAAACAGTATTTATACTCATACATTGCACCATTGAGAAATTGTGAATACTGGGCAACATTAGACCTCCCAAGATGAATTAAGTTTCATAAAAGGAATGTAGTCACCACTGAAAGAAAGAGAAAGCCTCTTCACCAGAAACCACTGACTAATACTTCAACAGATCTGTATAAATTCAACATTTCTGAATATCACAATAAGTCACCAACTTATCTGTTCTGCTGATTTTTATGGAAATTATAAATGCCATTCCCACCTTTATTGCTAATCTGCGATTTCCAAAACTGAACTCTTCTCTGAAGCAGAAAATGATGTTATGAATGGTAATAAATTTAGAAACATTTAAAACATGAAAAATTATTATATTGTCAGTAAAACTGAAAATAAGCTTTGTCAAGAGACATTAAGGTAAAGACAGGACTCCAGACAGAGACATATGGAAAAGACACCCATATGCTTAATGTGGTTCACCACGGCATCTTCATAAAGCATTCTGACAACTGGCACCCGTCTGGTTTCAGTCTTGTCTTTTGCTTACAGAACCACAGAATTGTTTAGGTGGCAAAAGACCTTTAAGATCATCAACTCCAACAGTTTATCCACTACTGCCAAGTCCACCACTAAACCAAGTCCCTAGGTACCACATCTACGTGTCTTTTAAGCACCTTCAGGGATGGTTCCCTTATTTTTCCTGAAATACATTTTGTATCTTAGTGCTTGGCATTATATTCTTTGTTTTTAGGATATTCCTAAAATGCTTATACAACTGACATCACAAATTCCTGAACATGAAGGAGCTTAAAAAGTGAACTTGTGCTGAACACATGCACACATGCGTGCACACACGCAGAGCCAGATCCTAGGAAGTCACTTCAGTTTAGTGATCACCAAGATTTCTTGGTCTTCTTTCTCTTCCCTATAGAAGCCAAGTTTTTAATCAGCAACAGGTATAAAATCCTGGTTCCAGATAAGAACACACCAGGGCTGTGATGCATGCCTGCATCTGCCCACAGGCCACCTCAACAGAGAGAATCTTTTGAGTCTTGCCTGTTTCCACATTTGGATTTTAGGTTCTTTTGCAAAACTAAGAGTGACATGATCCAATACCTTTATTTATGAAGTAGTCTAAAAATTCAGGGAAGAAATAGCTTTGAAATTATTCACCCCAAAGCCAGAAAGGAAAGCAGAGCAGCAGCAAAATGACCTCTCCCTCTTCTTACATATGCCAGTAACATTTGAGGCAAGCACGAAGTGGAGGTGCTGCCATTATAGCAGTAATGTAACTAAACAAGCCTTACCCACCTGATTCAGAGTGGTAAGAGAAAAGAGATGTAGATACCTGTCTTCTTAACCTCCTAGAACAAAAGAGCTCAAAAATCACATTTAACTGATTTCATTTTAGTCAGATACTAGAAGGAAAATTCTGGCTTTTAAATGCGAAACAGCAATACCATCATTTCTCATCAATCTCTACTTTTAATGCAGTAGGACCGAATAAATTCCTCACCAGAAAGTCTGGAAATAAAGATTAAAAAAAAATAAAAAAGAGAAAGAAGAAGTGCTTAAGTGAATTTAAAAAAAAAATCAGAAGCAGAACATAATGGGACAGACTAAATGACTGGTTCACCCAACTGTGGTTCAACACTGGATACCCACAGGGCTCAGGGCTGAGAACCCAGGTCATTCTTAAATGCTGAGGAAAAGCTTGAACAGCCAAGTGACTGAATTAATGAATGGCAGCATCAGAGAAGTCTGAGCTGCAATGAAGGGCTGCCCAAAACTCACTGATCACTCTTAATGGCAAATGAAGTTCAAATTAAGTGCAAGACTGATGTGCAAAGCAGAACAACCCTAACTTTATTTATAAGTGGCTTTAAGGTGACCTTGGGAATGAGCTCTTGGGAGACTATTCAGCAGATCTGGGAATACTAAATCTTGAGAGGACAACGGGAATAATCAATAGGTTGTTTCAGATGTTAAACACTTACATGGGCTTGAGGGAGGCAAACTTTTATGGAGAAATTTATCCCTGGACTCTAGCCACAAAGAGATTGCGCCTCTACCTCCACAGACAATGAGAGCAAAGAACTGCAGAAGAATGAAAACACAGAAAACAAAGAGCAAACAGAGGAGTACTGAAAGAAGAAGACCATAGTGAGATAGGCAAAAGAATGCAGGCCAGCATACACAAGTATGTACTGAAATCTGTTAAATACATAAAGCAAGCAGAAAAATGCATTAATCACCAGAAACACGAAGAGAAGTCATAATATGTATCACTGATCCATCAGTATTCAAACAAACAGTACTACTCATTGAACTACAGCAGTTTTGAGAAAATGAATCAATTATTATTTGGGAAATATAAAATTAGATCAACATGGGGGCATGAATTAATAATTTTAATGAGTATTTTTCTGCTGTAGTTGTTCAGTGAGAAATATCCTACTCTATAGAATACTGATTGTCAATGTTACAGTTACATGATAGCAAGTTTTCTTATCTCTTTGAAAAAATAAGCTGGGAATGTTCTATATGAGTTGATTTTGTCTTTGACCAAAACATCAAGTAAATTACTCAAGGTCTAACTAGTACTACTAGACATATGCATGCAGTTCTACTAGATATAGTGGAAATACAAAATATTTTTGGTTTTGAGAGTATTTTCATAGCAATCAATAACATAAATGTAATGACTTAACTGTACAGTTCATACATGACTAACCACTACAAACGATCCAGATTTTGTTTTTCAAATGGGTATTCATTTCCATCAGAGAAACTCTCCTGCAAGTCAGTAGGGACAGATGCTACTTGCAGCTTAGCTTTTGAACGATTGTTGCAATACAGATCAAAACTGACATTAAAACTAAGGGGAGAATCTGCATAACAGCTCATCTTCTGTGGCTACAAAAAATATTAGTCTCTTTCTGTATCATAGCATCATCAAAAAAAAAAAAAAAAAAGCCTTTATGTTGTCACATACATCGGCTGGGCTACTACTGCAAAAATCCCCTCTGCTTCTGAAGTAAGTTCTGGAAATGGGGAAAAAAATCCTCATCATTTGAATTAAGAAATATTTCAAGAATGTTTGTTCTGTAGAAAAATGATTTCTTTCATTATTTTAGAAGTAGTGGTGGAACATTGCTTTAATTATGTTCTGAAAGTACTATTTCCAATATTGTACAAGCAATCTTCTGATAATAAACAATTTAGAAAAGCAGCTCTCAAATAACAATTCCGTGTCTAATCAAACACTAGGTAAGACTGATTACACCAGAACTGCTTTAAAAAAACCAAAAATCCCTATCACACTTATGGTGATAGGTAGGTATATTTGGATGTAAGTAATTTGATAAAAAATTAAATACTTTAGGCTTTTTAAAATTTGAAGCTGAGGAATGGTAGAGGACTAATTTTGTATATTTTCACCCATGTAATCTTGGTGCATTAAATACTAAGAAAGTAAAAAAATTTGTGTAGTAATGTTTATATGATTTGTATAGTTCAAACAGGTGTATTATTCATTCCCCAGCAAATAACTGCAGAAGAGTCCAAGATTACATTCTTTTATGAACAAGTTATTTGTGAAATCTGAGGGAATATGTGCCCCAATGAAGTTTAGTGTTATAACTCCCACAGGATTCAAAGAACATATGGCTTTCTATAAAGAATGCAGAATTAACTTTAAAATTACTATCTATAGTAGCTCAAGATCTATTTTAAATTTTATCACAGCATTTCATTTGTTATCTTCAAACAAACTATGTAGCAAAATGATCAAAAGTGATTTTGCTTTGAACCTCAGGCAGCTTTTTGTACTGAAGCAAGCAGTCTTATATAAATACCTTTGGTATTTGTTGGATCCTATTCCTAAACACAATGTTCATATTTCAGCTATAATAAGTAAAGCATCTCCAAGGCGTGTGAGGCACCAGGCTTGCAAGTGTCCAGTTTAGTTTCTTGAGTAAAGTGAGAGTGGTATAGTCAGCTAAATCCATCATGGAAAGCTGTGTGTGGCACAAATAATTCAATGCTGTTTGGAATGACTGGCAGCTGCCTCCTAGTGTGGACACAAACTGTACTGTCACATGCATGTAATTTCAGCTCTCCCTAGAAATCACAGTTTGTTCAGGTCAGCTGAACACACTGGTCACACAAGGCAATGAAAGCAACAAAGGAGCTGAATCTAGTACTGCTTCCTGAGACTTCCACCCACTGCATATGGCCCCACCATGCAGCACAGCATACTGAAGCTTACTCTGAATCAAGGTTAGACAAATGTTAGCAGTGGGTCCTTAAGTAACTGCTGCACTGTGGAGCTGGGTGCTCTGGGGTGGACAACTGAGTTGCTAGAGGTGCTGCCCAGCTGCTTTGAGACAACGCTGAGTGCCCAAGCCCAGGCTGAGGGAGCACCAGGCCAGGACTCAGGGTAAACTGGAGTTCCTTGACTCATCCTCAGCACTCAGCATTACACAAGTCAGCTACTGGCTCCAGGTCACGACGACTGCAGGGGAGAGCAGGGACCCAAATAAGCCCATTTTGTGAAGGTGGGTTCACTCTTGTTATTCTGGGTCCCCACCATCACGTCAATGCTGCTGCACCTTCCTCCTGCATCCACTTCTAACAACTCAAAACTCCTTTGGAGCCACCCAGAACAAAGCAGCCTGCTTGGGAGACAGGATCACAACCAGAGTTTCAGTAGTTTCTATTAAAAAATAAAAGCTGAAATTTAGCCCTAGCATCTGTGGACTTGGACACAAACATGTTAAAAATAAAATTGAGCTGTCTAAAAAAGCTGCTCTGAAAAAGAAATCATTGCAGGAGATGCCAGTTAACCCCCCTTCAGTGCTCCACTGAAAAAGTCTTCCTGACTAGAGGCTTGCTAGTCACTGCTGTCTGAGCAGAGACAGCTAATTAACAAGGAGGAACTGCTCCATATTATTAGTAGCAAGATATTGATTTTACTGTTATCGTGTTCTCCGATCCAGTCTTTTGCCAGCTTCTTTTCATCTGTTGGGCACTGCCATTTTCCCAGACTGCAAGGTCTCCAGACAGCATAATTTGTTTGTGCAGGGCCTAACACAAAGGATCCATTATGCCTCACCAAATCTCAGGTGCTCATGTAATGAGAGCCCAATACAATACTGCTTTTAAGGTGGTCACAAGCTCTCATGACATATTATGACAATACATACACTTCACTTAAAACTCACTCAAAACTTTAAAGTATTTAAAAGTATTTAGCTTCTGTGAAAAAGAGAATAAAAACTAAGTTTAAATTCTTTAATCTGCTTATTTTATGACCTGAAAGATCAATGAAATGTAAGGAAAGTATCAACAAGGAGATATTTTTCTCTTTTGATTTCTTTCTCTCTTTTCCTTCATACACTACCTTCTGGTTCATATTTCTTACTCTTACTGTATTTTAATCATGTCCCTCTGCATCCTTGCAAGGTTTGTTTTTTCCCTAGACAGCTGACACTTAAAGAAGACCTTTAAAGGGGAGAATTAGCTAGAAAATATTTGAAGGGAGAGAAAAAAGAAAAAGGCCTGGCTCTGAACACTCAATTCTGAACGCATAAAATTGACTTTTCTGACAGAATATGGAACATGAAGGCTTGTTAGTAAACAAATATAATTCCTGCTTCTTCCACTGCTTCATATTTACTTACAGTACTGATGTATTTCAAGAACACCCAGTGACACTGAGTATTATAAGGTAAGTTTATGTTCAAACTCTGAAAATGAATTCTAGAAATATTAAAGTTTTATATTGTACATAAGTGTTGATGAAGGCAGAGTCAATATAATACCGTATAATGAGAACTAAAGTAATTTTCATACTAGGCAAGAAGTGCTCTAATGTAATTCCAGTTTATATTGAACTGCAGAGGGATATCTCCTTTGAATGAGACATATGACAGTGATGAAAAGGAAGTTCAAAATCCCTACAGTGAGAATTATGTGATATCCTCAAAATGAGTTTCCACTTGACTCTTGGCTGAGTCAACACTTGAGGCTTTTTAATATCTTCCGAAAGGCTCTTCCAAGCATACATGGTCCAGCATTTAAAGCACTTCATATGGATAGGAAAGAATCAAACATTTCTAGAAAGCAGCTTTTCAGCTTAGACAGGAGGACCCCAAATAAGGCCTATAAACTTGTCTGCTTTTAGCACAAAGCATTAAAGATTAATTTGAATTAATTACTCCCCATAATAATAATATTTTTAAAAAGGCACTTTATACGTTTCAAAAAGGGAAAGTATTGAACACACTTTTGAAGTTTCTCAAACTCTGGGATTTTTATATTTATGCCAAAACATTAAATAGAGCTAGTAAAACTCTAATACACAATCAAATCGATTAAGCTGCACTGTAATTTAAAAAAAAAAATATTCATTGCTAATTTCTTATCTCTTTTGAATACACATCTGTGTAGCAGAAGCTAGTAATTATTTCCCTGATACAGCAGCTTTTTATACATCACAAAAAGTTGCAATCTTTTGAGAAATGCGGCTGTCATTTTCAAAACACCTCAGTACAAATGCCTCAAAAACCCAAAAGCTAAGTCAGGAGAGCCAGTATAAATTCAGGTTCAGAGAAGCACTACTTATCCCAACTTTTTTATTCTTCTGTGTGTATAAAACTGTCACTTTAGATAAAAGACGATTACACAGATCACTAAAGAGGACTTTTAGACATAGAAAAGACATCAGGAATATAAAGCAAAACAGTGGTTGGTCTCGTTGAAGACTGTGTGGACATCTGTCACAGGTCAAACCACCAGCCAAACCTGTCATGACAGCAGGGAGCTATGAAGAGGAGTATGGTCTGTTTCCATCTGGCTGAACAAATATTTCGGGAATGAACAATGCAGGAAGAATAGCATACAATTCCAAGCTGCAATGGAAAGAAAGGTATTTGGATGAGACTAAGGATTTCTAGCTCTTTGGTTCGATGGTTTTTGGGGTGAGAAAAGGTCTATGTAGTGAGTTCTTCAACTAATGGAATGGAAATCTACAGCAAGCACACAGTGCTGGTGACATCTGTCCAGTCTGAAACACAGAAGGCCACTGTGCAGTGAGGTTATGCCATATGGGCAGAACAACCTTTGTATTATACATTAGAAATTATAGAAGGCCCTTCTAGACTTTTTTGTGTAGTAGTAATTATCAGGAAACAGACAAGACCACCATCCTCATACTCATCTAGGAAGACACTGCAAGAATGCTCCTGTCTAAAGAATTATTATTAATATATCAGTTTGGTAAAAAAAACAGTCACAAACCAATACTGGTTGTCAGGTTCCAGTGAGACAGAAGTACTCTCATCTTGAAACCGCACCAATCCGGTCAGTCTAGATTTTAACAACGATTTGAAATGTAAGTTGTTTTACTCAAGGCTCCTCCAGAATCTATTCCAAATCATCTGGCTACTGAACCTGTCAGTATGACAGTTACCAAGTTCACCAGAGCCCATGGCCTTGCTCCTACTGGTTGATACTCAAAACAACTCTGAAAACTTGAGAAATCGAAAGGTCTTGCCATTCGCACTAGGGGAATACAACATGCCCTCAGCAGTGAAGGTAATATTATCTTCATGCCTGATGTTACCCAGCTTGGTGTCAGGTCTCTCGGCCGTTGAATCAGTGCCAGTAGAGCTGGTGCAGTGGCTACTAAAAAGAGAGAATCTGCAATCTTGCTGTCTATCCTGGTAGTCATGGGAGTGTTTCAGAGAGATTATTAGCTGAGAAACCAAACGGAGAGATTGCCCCTGGTTACAGCTGCACTACAACTGAGTCCTTCTGCTGCACTTTCAAAACATATTTTCAAGAAATAAACATTGCTTTGCTGAATTGTTCCAAAAGAAGCAATTTGAACTCTGTCCTCCATCTGAAAATCAAAGGGAAGGAAAAGCAAACAAAACACTTCAGAGACACTTCTTAAAGAGGAAGTGCATTCACCGTGCCTTGGAACATAATGATCTCAGATGACAGCTTTTTAATAGCTTTATATGGACTCAAAGTGGTGACTCTCCCTTTCCATATATCCCACCATCCCATTTTTTGTAAAACTAGGTCTTATTATGTACTGACAGAACATGAGTGGGATCCAGTACCTTCTTAAAGTTAGGTATTACTGATCTGCTTTACTAATATGGTATGCTGTCATATAATGCCATACATATATTTATAGAAGTAACTGAGTATATGCCACCCTTCAGCTACTTACGTGACCAGTTCTCAGAAAGGTCCTTTAATAGTATGCTACAGTCTTCATCTTAGTGCCTCAACTACTTCTTGAGCATTTTATATATTCAAGCTCTCCCACTTACGCAGTTTTTGGTATCTTCTGTATTTCTTATGACTGTCAGGAAAAGAGTAGTCACTGGGGACACACTAGTGACCACACTAAATTAGGAATCAGTTGTTCAGCTCTAAGAGTATTGTGACATCCTCTTTCTAAAAGAGCATGAAAATTTTCTTTCATGCACATTCTGGACTTTTTTTTAAATTCAAAGCATATTTTAAGAAAAGCCTGCCTGAAGAAACAAATAAAGCTATCAAAAGAGAAACTGTCACAGAAACTTATTGGAAGGCAAAAAAAAATTAAATAGTTTTTTAAAGACCTCTCCAACTTAACAATAAGCCAATTAAAATTGTCTATACTGATTTAATTTGTAACAATTTCAAGCAACTTTGCTTGGTTGTTGGTGTGAAAATGACACTTTTCTCCACTACCAATACCCATACACTGTTCCTACCTCAGAGACTTGGCAGAGGTGCAGGGAGAAGCTGATCACCACTATTTGATGTGGTGATTGTAGGATCAGATGAGTTGAGAAGCATGCTCCAAAATGGAAGAGTCCTCATACAGAATTCTTTTTGCAGACCCTGCCCTGGCAACCAAATCAACAGCCTCTAAGCATAACATCCTTGACCATTATTCTTATGCTGCTCAGACCACAGTTACTCAGAAAAAGAGACGCATCTTAACATGCCTATTGTCAAATGGGCAATTCAGTGAGTTTCAGATGCAACCAAAAAAAATTCGGCAGTACAATAAGCATAACTGGAGCATGCTTATGGGAAAATATTCAAACTTTACCTCATATCCCCCAAACAATTACCTTCTTTCCTTACCAGTTTTATTTTCCGAACAGGTTTAAAGGCATAATGCAGCAGCTCTTGAGAGAACGCAGAAATGTATCAAGGATGGAAATTAACAGTATATTATGGAAGAAACACAAACTCTTTACTCAAATGAGTTCAGTTACTCTTTACTCAAACGCGTAATGCCACTAAAGTCAATGGAACACATGAGACCGAAAGGTGAGCAAGTGCTCACTTATCACAAAGGTTTACAACCTTCCATTTGATGACTTACCTTGAGGTTGCAATTTCCACTTTGGTTCTTGCCATGGCAGCTGCTCGCTGTGCACCCTCTATTGCTCTATCCACCTTTTCTCTAGTTTTTGTGTTTCGTATTGGTATAAGTTGCTTTCTTATTCCACGAACCAAAATGTTATTTTTGTACTTTCCCTCTTCTTTGGTGCCATCTGGAAACATGGTACACCCATATCCATGCCTCCTGTTATTCAGCCACTCCCCTTCGTATTTCATACCATTTGAACGCTCACTGATACCAAAACCGCTGCGCTTGTCGTTCTTCCATTCACCCATGTAGGCTTCTGTAGTGGTAGCATCAACGTGGTCTTCCAGAGGGCTATAATCACAGTCACCATCTCCAAAACTAATCGTAGAGTTGGCATCACTAGAACTAATCCTGCTCATAGCAGCATCACTCCTGACAGAGCTCCGTTTGCTAGATATTGATGACCTAGATTCCGATTTTCTAAGTTTTATACTACCAAGAAGGGATCCTCTTCTGAATAAGCCTCCTTTTTTCTTAATGCCCATGGCTTCTGGATCACTGTGAAAGTTGAGCACAAATCCTCCTCTTGTTCCAGCTGGACTGTCTGAAGTGACATCATGCAGAACAGTGCCATTGCTCTGCTCGCTCCGAAGCGACGCCAGAGATGTTCGGAGAGGGGAACGGATCACAGTGGCCATGCCATAGGGGACACTCTGACGTACACCATATCCATGCCTCATCCCGCCTGTCCACTGCCCCTGGTAGGTACCTTTTAAAGTAAGAAGAAGTTAAATTTAGGAAGCTGTAGAAGACCTAGCCCTCTCCATCCAATATGCTACAGGCAACACTATATTATCAGCTCTGATTTTCGTAAGAAGAGATGCACGTGACACAGAAAGATAAACTACTTCTGTTACTTGTTTTTCTTATGAATTACTTTTGCACTTAGCAAATCCTTCACTTTCACAGCTGATTTATTTTGGCAACCAAGACACAGTAACTATAATCATAGGCATTTTTTAAAATGGATCTGTCCAGGGGAAAAAAAAAATGAGAGAAATTTCTAAAGCAGGGCTCCCTCAAAGTTTTTTTAAGGTGGACTGATAGAAAGGTGGCCAGCAGAAAGAGAGACACATTATATGTAGTCAGCTGAGGGAGAGAGGGCTGGAAAGAAGGGAGAGAGAGCAGAACACTTACAGCTCTTGTGCCCAGCTGCTCACAGAAAGAGCAAGTAGGAGAAGTAACCATCCTGTTATTTTGGGTTTAAGGTGACTACAGACCTCCCCTTTTCAGAAGCTATTTGACAATGCACTAGAGGTCCTCAAATGGGCTTTTGGATCCACTGTCATAACCCCCTATTGTAAAATTACATCTTTTAAAATTTTTGTGTGGATTTGAACGAAAGAACAAAACCTTAGGACTCCTTTCTCTATATGAACTCTTCATACCAATGCTTTCTGATATCCCCAGTACATAACCATGCACCGCATTCTGCATTATGTTGTGACATAGAGGGATCAAAAGCATTAATTCTTTAGCCCTTTTTTGCCTTTCATTTGTTCTGCAATACTTAAGAAAGGCAAGGCATTAACATAATATTGCACAACACTGTAGCAAATATTTAATCACAACCACTTTTGTAAAAAATGTTAAACAGCAATGTAAGGAGGGGGTATGGTATAGATATGAAAAGTCATGGATGTCCATGCAAAGCTGCACTGGAGTCAAACCCCACCTTTATCAGATTACTCTAGCAATTTTTTTTCTTGTATTCTCAAAAGGCATTTTCATTTTGACACTTGACAGTGTCTACTCTCTGAAGGCCATTTCTACCAGAGGCTATAAAGGAAGGTGGCATGAATGCTGTAACCAGCAAATAGAAACTTATTTTCTGATGTAATTTCAGTCTAATTCCCATTAAACTATTCAAGCTTCTCAAAATGAAGTTGCTAACCCACCTAGTGCTGGTTTTTTGTTGTTTTTTTTTAAAGCTACTTTGAATATTTTTACAGAGAGATGAATAAGCAATTTTAATTTTTTTTAAA
This sequence comes from Polioptila caerulea, assembly GCA_013397295.1. Classification (NCBI taxonomy): domain Eukaryota; kingdom Metazoa; phylum Chordata; class Aves; order Passeriformes; family Certhiidae; genus Polioptila; species Polioptila caerulea. The sequence goes on from VYXF01008659.1 coordinate 325,862, forward strand.
ATTTTTATCTACTTCAATTGAACACTTTTTAACTATTAAGAGAAGTAAATATCTAATGTCAAATTCAGTGATTGATAAATTTTTTGTGAAAATATTTGTGAAGTATCAGCAGTTGAAGACGTAGCTCCAAGATTCATTTGCTTTGAGATTCAATCTCTTTGATATATACACACTGTTTTGGTTGTGTACGTGTCCACCATTTATCAAGTACACTCTTTACCTCTTCTACTAACTCATATTTCAGTGTTAATACACAATTAAATTTGCTAAGTCTGTTTTCCTTATTATATAATACAAGATAGGTTCCAAAACGTAACTGTTTCGTGTTGGTAGAAAATTCTACCAAGTGGAAGGTTTTTGTTTTAACAGATGGCTGCTGACACAAACAAATAACTTTCTTAGTGTCTTTCTCATTCTCTGTATCCTGGATACCTACTGCTGTACTGGTTGTAAGGGTGCTGAATCTAGGAACATGATTATTTTAAAAAACTCAGCATATGGGGAAGAACAAATAGAAACTAGCAAAAAGCACTGGCATGACATGTTCTGTAAATATGGAAAATATACAGCCACATTCTAAATTTTTTGCTTTATTAAACAGAAAATTCATGAAACACATTAATATTTTATGAGCACAAATTACTTCGTTTTGTCCCTAATTATTTCTGGGACCTGTAATGATATGCTGAAACTAAGAATCTGGCTTCATACACTTATTGCTACATATTATAACCCCTTTAATGTTCTGCACCAGTTAATTTAATTTGGAAATAATAAATCGAAGTCTAATTTTGATTATACCATAATATTACATTAGAGCAGCATCTCATAATTATGGCTCTTCATGCTGCTTACAATATCAGACTTTAAGCACAATCAACTTATTTCAGTACAGAATTTTAAAGACATATAAAAGGTCAGCCTTTTTTTCTTACTAATATTTTAATTAATAAACATGTGTTTAATGGAAAGCTCAAAAATGCTTAATTAATTTAGGACTTGTATTTTTCACTACTCTAGAAAGAAAGGAAGTGGTTGCTGCTGCCCGTAAGGACATTAAAACAAGAACAATTAATGTGCTGCTATCCACTAGTCCAATTTTCCTTTCTACTGGGGAAATAAAATCAATGCCAGCTTCTTCTAAAGGGAAAATAGTAAAAACGAAAATGGAAGATTCATACTTATTTTGTTCTTAGGAAGTATGAGGTATTTACGTAGAATTTTATGCAGCATAGCAGGTAATTATTATCACTTCTGTCATTACAAATCCATCAATGGAAAGGCTTTTGATAACAATGCTAAAAAGCCAACTCAAACTTGTTTTTTCAACTCACATTTTAAAAGAAAAATATTTTAACAACATATGGAGAGCTGTGTCCAGAATGTAGATTATGAGAACCCTGTACAGTAATTTGACTGACTATCAGACTTTACCTGCATCAATCACCTTATTCAATAAATTTTAGAAATCTTTAAACAAGCAAGACAAGGTATGTCAATATTGCAATACAGTTAAATACAACAATGTATGATATCAGATATGATGAAAAAGCTTTTCCCATCTATGACAATGAAAACATATGCAGTATTTACCTATCTCTGTAGATAGAGAGAAATATGAATGATATATCAACAAACACACCATGTTCTGTTTCACCTTATACCATAGGTGACTGTTCAAAGCAGTTCCTCTAAAGGTCAATTATTAAATTTTTAATTAACACTGTAATTATCAACATAATTTAAAATGGTATTTAGCCATAAAATAGTAAAATTATTTAGCATTACGTTTTCAAAAGCTAGGCTTGCTGTCCTTTGTAACTGAAGAAACAGTCAGCCACAACTACTGACCATTCATCTGGTGTTGTTCCCTTGAAAAGCTGTTCATATTTTGAGCCTAAGAGCTATTAGAAAGTGTATTTTTTTTCCTTTTCTTTTTGTTGGCAAGTTGCTGTAAGATATAATTTCATAATCTGTTTCCTTAGTTACAGTGTGCCATCCCTTCTAAAACACCCTTGGTGCATCTTGCAGCTGTAAATGTCATTGCTCACTTGCAGCTAAAATTTAAAACTACGCTGTGAAAAAAACCTGAGAGGCCAAGGACCCATTTAACTACTCTACTTGCTCTTATCTTTTACTTAGATATTTTGTGGTTTAAAAAATTTGTTGCTACACTACGATTTTTGCATGCTTTTCTGACTCAAATGTTAAATAAGCATAGATCTAGAAAGAAGACCTCTCAGAAATCAATGAACATATGTGACCTTTGCTCAGGGTGCTTTTGCCCAGATCTCCCTCTGTGGAATGACAATATGCAATTGGTTTTTGCTGTTGTTGGAAGTGCCATAAATAACTGATTTAGACATAGTGAAGTTTCAAATTAGGCCACAGTCCTCCTCTGGTAGGTTTTGCATCTTCACACAGATTAACAAAACCTTGGGAGTTTAAAGGAGGCATAAAACCCCATATTGCTGCAGGGGACAGATTGATGGGCCACTTGAAGGCCAATGTAATCATATGCAATGAATGAAGTATCATGGTTTATTGTTCACAGTGTTTTCCTCAGAGATTTGACTGAGTGACAATTTTAAGCATCTAAACACAGCATGACATATATTACTCATGTCATGAAAAGTGTTGTGTGCAAAAACTGAGGAACATTGTCAATGCTTATTTTCCTCTGCCCTCCTTCAACGGTATCTTGTAATACCACCAACACACTTTAAAGCAATGTACTAAAAAAAAAAAAAAAAAAAAAAAAAAAAAGTTAGCAGCAAAGAGGTCTGGATTGCAGTGAGTTTGAAAACAGACTGGCAATGGGAATAGTCTAAAGAGTTATTTGTCTACACTGGTATTCTCTGGTATTCATGAAAAGACAGCTTTCCTGCAACTGTTTTAAATTATGCTAAAGATACATGTGTAAATCTGGTTTCCTTATAAACCCATTTCAGATGTTGTTCTGGTGTGCAAATACATCTATTGTTCCCAGAGCATGAAAACAAAGACACATCTGCAAACATCTATGACGTACTGCTCTGCTTCATTCATGAGTACTTTCATTAAAATCAATGGGACTTCACACCCGCTGTTCGTATGAACTGCAACATGCAAAAGACTGGAGTCATGACAACAGATTTCAGCTACCAGTATGAACTGGATCCTTCATATGTTGTTCCAAGCCTTAACATTGAGATAATTTACCTCCAATAACCAGTACTATATGAAGATTTTTTTAAAAGTCACAAGAAGCCTAAAGAAAAAAGGATAAAAACAACTTTATTTTGAGAAAATAAATTCTAGAAGGTTTACTAGAATGGCAATTTACTTTCCCAGAAGGGGAGGGAGGGGGAAAAAAAAAGCCACTGCTAGCAATTAGCCAAAACAAATGTAATAAAAATTGCAAAGTGCATTGTGTGATGAAAGTGAAATTCTGACCTCTTTCATATTTTGATTTTGGTGGGGTTTTGGTTTTTTATCCACAAACACATAGCTGCCTTTGAATATCAGAACTTTCCACATCAGGAAACAATTTTTGGACAGCTACAAATACCTCTAAACAAGAGGACAGAAAGGTACAAAACCCACTGCGCATTTCATTGTCTGAAGGAACTGAATGCTACCAACTTGCTACATTTTCTATTTTGGAAAAGAAAAAATAGGAGCTCGACAGCAAATATCTCATCTGCCTTATATGAAAATACCCATTCGCCTGAAAGTTTGACCAGAGATGATCTGACAAAATTCCTTGAAGAAACCAGCAAAAGTATCCGCTGAGAGCTGATACATGGGTTAGTCCTTTAATCACATCAGTACTTCTGATTTCGGTAAATTCTGTTACTTGCCTGTTAACTGAACACGTTGCTGAACGCTGACGCCAGCAGCATTTCTGTAAAAATATCCCAGCAACTCTCTAGTCCTAAAACTGAGACCTGTTTTTCCTCCTGTTACAACAGAACAAACCCATTCCTTTCTCCCTGGCTGAAGAGCAACTCTGCAGAAGTTGCAGGTGGCACTTCCGCCGTGGCCAAAACATTACAGCAGCAAAGGCTGAATTAAAGAGTGTCAGGCTTATTTATCGTGCAGATCATGAAGTGACAGAGGTACAAGAACTGTAAGTGAGCACTCAAGGAAGCTCCAGTCCTCACTGACCTCACTGAACCCTGACTTCCTGACCGCTCCCGACCTCAGCAGCGGGCGGATGGCCGCGGCCCCGCCGCCAGCTCAGCCCGGGGACACTCAGCTTTGTCGTGGGGACGGGCGTGAGAGGCAGGTCTGTACGACTGCACTGCACACCTCGTGCTTCGAGCAGGATGCTTGAAACTATCCCTTATGTTGGTAAAACCAGGAGTTATTATATGAGGGTGGACCCAAGTTTCATTGATTTTACGTTAGCTGCGTCCCCACTCCATTAGCTCCAGCCTCCTGTTTACAAGCCGAGCGCATCGAGCGCACAAAGCCATCGCTGCCTGCACATCAGCGCGACACAAGGGCTCTATTGTAACAAGTTCTCGCCGTCCCCGCACGAACGCAGGGCGAAGGGGGCGAGGTGCCGGGGCTCGCCCGCCTCGCTCGCTCCCCGAGCCGGGAGCGGCCACCCGGCCATCGCTTATCTCGGGCAGGGAGCCCATGAGCGCCTCGGCAGGGGGAAAGGAAAGCCGTCTGCAGGCGGCCGTAATGCGGATTTCTACCAGCTGGCCGGGAGAAAGCGCTGAGCCCGGACAGCTCGGCGCGCTCGGAGCGCAGCCGGGGCCAGGCGGCTCCTCACAGAGCGGGGCGGGGCGGGCGTCAGGCACCTGTGGCGCTCCCCGGCCGCCAGCGGGGCCTCGGGGGCGCCGAGCGATCGTTGCCGGGAAAGGCGCACGGCCGCGGGCAGGGGAGGGAGCAGCGACCCCGGTGCGNTCTCCACGCCGTATCCGTCCTGCAGCCCGTTGCTCCAGGTGCCCTCGTAGCGGGCCGGCGTGCTGAGGCTCTGCCGCACCCCGTAGCGCCCCTTGAAACCGTGGGACCACTCGCCGCGGTACATCCACCTGCCCTTCGTCTCCACGCC